>NDGN011498788.1:4923-21400 GCA_002564285.1 Tympanoctomys barrerae
CACTTACTGCACTGAGCTATCTCCCTGGCCCTTGGAAGTTGATTTGCCTCGTAGGTGTGGAGGCTACTGAAGCTCAGAGCACAGCGCTCAGGTCTGGGAAGGGCCCCTGCCGCACCAGAGTCTTGTCCGTGCTTCACATGGGGAGACAGAGCCACGGTGCTTGCTCCGGCTGGCTCTGCATATACAGCCACTAAGGCAATCGCAGTCCCACCCTCACGGCCACCTAGGGCCTCAGTGCCTCCCAAAGACTCCACCCCCATGAGTTAAGCTTGGATAATGGAGAAGATGAATTGCATGGGAGTTCTACAGCCCTCAGGCCATCTGCGGCTAGAGTGCCGCCTACTGTCTCCTGAAGAGGACAGCTAGGGACAGGGCAGCCGCCAGGCTGGCTGGCTGGTAGTGCAGACCCTTCCCAGGCTGTTTCACGTGGGAGGGAAGTAGTGCTGCGAGGCGGGGTGGCGCAAACGCCAAGTGTGGACAACAGTATTGAGCCCTCACCGGCTTGGGCAGGGCCTGCAGAGCCGAGGATGCCGCCTCTGGAGCTGGCCTCCGCCTTGTCTCCTATGGGAGGCCAGGGCCCAGGCAGGGCCAGCAGGGCAGGCTGTGACCCAACAGCTCCTCCACGGTGCCACCACACTGAAGGCGGTGCGAGCTTGGCACCTCTTCCTCCTCTGTGCTGTCCCCTTCTCCCTGTCTCTGCCTCCCACAGCATCTGCAAGCTGGTCTGAGAGAACCTGGAATTTGCAGAAGCACAAAGAGGAACGGATTGTGCCCTCCTCATGTCTGTGTTGAGGCTGGCAGCCGCCACCACGTTGTTAGGCAATGTCTTCTTTGTTAGCGGCGGGTAAACAGAGACCCGAGTGAGTTCTCTGCTACACCTAATTTAAGATGTAGAAAATGAACCACATAGAGCAAGGTCAATCAGCTGTAGGCCTGATTTATGAGCATTTAGAACAACAACACCACCAACAAAAAAACCCAGGAGGTGAGCAGGAGGTCACTGAGAACGGGCACTGTTTGTACTCGGACTTCCTGGTTTATTTATTTATTTACTCACTTAAGTTTGATAATTCAACTGGTGGACTTAGTTAAGCAATTGTTGCCTGACTTCCCTTACTTCATTGAGAAAGGATGCATGTTCAAGGCACCAGACATTCAAAGATGAGCATATCAGTGCTACTTTCTTCAAATATTTTTCCTTGCTGAAGAAAAGACAAAATTAACATAGCCCGGCGATAGGCTTCCTACCGCGGCAGAAGCAAGTCTTTGTCCATCTTATACCCAGTCTCGGTTCTTGGGACACAGCTAACACCCAGTAGCTATTGGAGGGATGCTGGCTGGCTGACGGGTGGATTCATGGGGGATGGACAGACAGAGGTAGAAGCTTTGGGGAAACACTTCCAAAATCATGAATTGTTTTGTTTGCTTTCTGAGACTGGGTTTCACTAAGCAGCCTAGGCTGACCTCAAACCAGCTATGCAGCCCAGGCTGGCCTCCAACTGCGAGCCTCTTGATTACAGGCAGGCACTGCCACACCCAGGCCTCAGTGATGAATTCTTGAAGGACAAATGTCTTACAAACAATGTGAGGAAGGGCTTGTCCATGAGAACTGTGCAGCAATTACAGAAGGGCCACAGAAACTACGTTAAGCCAGCCTCTGAAAAACCACTTTGGTCCAAGTGTAATCAATACACTAGAGAGAAACAATGCAGACCTTTGTTGAGATACAGGAGGTAGGAGGAGAAGGAAACAGACTTTAGAGATGTCACTATGTAGAAGCAAAAGGCTTGACAACCCATGTTAGCAAGAAGAGCCGGGGGAACTTAGGCAGATGCTTAGGTCTTAGCGTGGGCAGTGGGTTGCGCTGTGTCAGGCGCAGAATTAGGTGACACAAGCAGAGGGAGATGACCGCTTCAGTTCTGGATGTGCCCATTCTGCTGTGCCTTTGGAAAAAGAAGGTGAAAATAAAGCGTCCAGGATGTAGATGCTACAAACCTGGGAGCTCAGGAGAAAATACGGGAGGAAACGCCAGACCTGGAAGTGAGTGTCCTCAGCGAGGCAGGAGCAGAGCCCTGCACACTGCAGATGTTTAGGGGCCGAGCAGAAAGAAAGTGGACAAGGAGAGTCTGAGGGAAAGGACCAGGAGCCAGCAAGAGATGGTGACAGGGAGGCCCAGAAAGGCCTGTCGGGGGGGTGAACGCAAACGCAGGTGCCGAAGGCAGGTGGGAGGGCTACCGAGAGCCAGGGGAAGGGCGTTCTTGGAGCACGAGGACCACAGTGTCCCTGGAGCTCTTTGCCATACAGATTTCAGTGGTAAGCAGAACCAGCCTACAAAGGGCTGGACAGGGCCGGGGAGAGAGCTCAGGCGTAAGCGCCTGCCTGGCAAGCACAAGGTCCTGAGTTTGATCCTGGATGCTGAAGGGCTGGATGGTAACTGGGGGAAGTAGCGTGAACAAGGGTGGGCTGCTCGCCCAGGGGCTGTGCGCAGGTCACAGGGAGCGCAGGTCACAGGGAAGGGAGCTTCTGCCGTCACCGTGGGTCCCACTGGACTTTTCATCGGAAGCCCATCTACAGCTGCCTTTCCCAAGCGCATGCGTTGCAGGGCTTAAGGCCAAGCCCGGCTTGGTAGCTGTGCTAAGCAATCTCTGAGCCTTAGTCACCTCATCTGTAAAGTGGGGGCGCTGATAACAATAATGTTCTTTTGTGGCTAAGAAAATTCTTGTAGTAAGCCCTCAGAAATGACTGGCTATCGCTCCATGCTTTTCTAGGAAAAAAGATGTGAAGGGAAGGAAAAATAAATATGAAACAGAAATGAATGCTGAGCCATGGAGATAGCTCAGCAGTACAAGCGTCTGCCTGGCAAGCACCAGGTCCTGAGTTCAATTCCTGCACCTGAAAAAAGAAGCCTTAGGGAAGGCTGCTTTTATTTCTTCCCTTCTTTTCTTCTTTTTTTCCTCCTGCTGCTTTTCCCTTTTTCTCATCCTCTCCTCTTCCTCCTGGTGTGTGTGTGTGTGTGTGTGTGTGTGTGTGTGTGTGTGATAGAGACAGAGACAGACAGACAGACAGACAGACAGACAGACAGAGACAGAGACTGGAAATTGAATCTGAAGCTGAATCTGAATCTGGAGCCTTTGTACCAAGCTGATTTACTAGCCCTTAAATGAAAGAATTTAGGGCCTGCCAAATAGCTCAGCGGATTAAAGCACCTACAAGCAGGTGGAGGGGCCGGGGTTCGATCCCCAGGCCTGCTGTGCGGGCCCCGCCCCCGGGCGCGCTGAGACAGTGAGTGAGACTGGGCGGGTGGTGCACGCTTGTAATCCCAGCACTTGGGAGGCTGTGAACAGGCGGATCACTAGGAGTCCGATCTAGCAGTGAGACCCTGAACACCCTGGAGACCCTTCCCTAAAGTACAGGAAAATAAATTAAAAAATTGGAATAGGTTTGTGCTAACTTGCTGTGGTGCTTCCAGGGGCTCAAACTTCTTTTCTTCTTTAGTTACTGCATTTACTGAGGATGCCCCTTTTTGGAGATCGGACACTGAGCTGACTTCTGCTTATCATATTATTCCAGTTCATACTTAGCCCCTTAGAGTTCTGCAGAACATGAAGTGGAGATTTCATCCTTTAAATAGTCAACAAATTGTCCTAACTTTTACATATATGGTTTTTTCCCAGCATGCGTAGAAGTCCAAATTCATAAATACTACAGATGGCATTCATAATGTATTACAAAAGAAAAGGAAAAAGAGTCAAAGCACTCATAAAGCCATGGAAAGCGAAGTGTTTCCACTCTTTTCTAATTTTTAAACTTACTTGTCTTTTGGGTCTCAAAAGCGGAACTCTGCTCTTCTGTAACCTGCTCTTACGTCCTCCTTAGAGTCTCTCATTAGCCTCTTTCCCGGCATTAATCTTCCACCGCCGCAATTCTAACAGCAGCATACAATTTTGTTGTAGAAATGTAGAGCTCGTCCTTGCATACGGAAGTTCTCACAGCATACGACTGTGTCTCGGTGTTAGAGGGAGGCTGGCTCTGGGGCGGCCCCGGACACCGGAAGGCATCGCGTGGCAGCCCAGGCCTGCTGTGCGGTGTGCTGGTGCTCACGTAGACACTGCTCCTCGTTCCTAATGTCAAAACAGTCTTTAGACCTTGTTGTTTAGGGATAAATGATGGTGAAAAGCCTAGGCACACTCAGAACAGATAAAATTTTCTTCCCAATTATTTTTCTCTTCACAATTGAGGGAATTTGTGGCTGCTCACCAGGGTCCCTCCCATAAGTGAGGTCCTATTTGCATGTAACTTACACCCATCCTTGCATCTACTTCAAACCGTGTCTAGATTATTTATGATGCCCGATGCTAGAAAAATAGCATTTATACTGTATTGATTTGTGAGAGACGCAATAAGGAAAACATCCGTCCATGTGCGGTAAAATGCAATGTTTTAATATCCTTTTTTTCAATTTTAAAGAGAAAAAACCAAAACAATACGGAATTTCAAAACATGATGATAGGAAATTAATAATGGTTGTTATTTTGCATATTGTTATCTTCGAAGTAGTTGCTCACATTACCATGTATAGGTGTGCAAGATTGATCGAACAATGAGGCATTGACTGTTCCTTTCAATGAGCCAATAGAAATTAGTGGCACAAAAAAAAAATTAGTAGCACAGCTATCTTAGCATGTGTAAACACACACACACACACACACACACACACACACACTCCCCTTCCTTCTCTCCTGATATTCTTGCTCGGTGATGCGCTGGCTCTGTGGATGCAGGGCCCACTGGATGCTTCGGGTACATGCTCACTGTCTGTTTTCCCTACAACACGGGACTCCCTCTGTTGAATTAGGGCTTATCAGCTGGACTGAAGTCAAGCAAGTAAGAGGTAGAGCTTGAGAAGTAGACGGAGGCTAGCCAGGGGACGTCCCATAGGCAGGGCTTGTCACCAGCGGGGATGGGGTAGCTCTCTCGGGAGAAATGGAAATCATGCCTGGACTAAAGCAAAACGAGAACCGGGGCGTATGACAGAAAAGCAGCGCGGCTGAGCTGGGCGCTCCACAGGCAGCGGAGTCAGGTGTCTGGTGGACACCAAAGTCATTAGAGGCTTCTTCAGGAAAAGCGGGAGCCTCTAGGAAGGAAGGAAGGGCTCCAGTATGCTTGCGCCGCTTGGCACACGGCTCAAAATGCGCTGAGAAATGCCGTGCATTCTCCCCTCTGGGCAGAGATCTCCCTGAGGAGAGGCAGGATGGCGAAGGTGCGATGCGCATCCGGGCCCGGCGACTCTAGCCCACCATTGCTCTGCCTGTCTCACCGGTTCGCCTCTTATCTAAGGAATCCAGGGGCCCACGTGCTCTGGAAGCAGCCTGGCTTATGTTCCCCTCTTCCTGCGAAAGTCCTAGCTGCCTACCTCTCGCCTCTCGGGCTGCCGCTTCCCAATCCTGCCCGTCTGGGGCCGACGCATCTGGGCTTGAATCACCAGGCAGTGACGGCAGTGACAGGACCAGTTTGTGACTCAGGGAGGGGGTGGAGATGCTGAGCAAGGGATAGTGCAGCCCAAGCGCCAGGGCGACTTTACTTTCCACGCCAAGTGGCCGGAGAGGTGCAAGTCAAGTCAGCCGTTTGTGAGCAGAAATCATACGAGCTGGGTGACTCAAGACACGCTTCTCAGGGACACTGAGATGACTACGTAGACGAGGCGCTAGCTCGGGGTCAGCTTTGTAGTCAACTAGACAGACTCTGCTTAGCTAAGGCAAGAAACCCCGGGCTGAAGTGGGTGAGTTCGGTTTTAGGGACCATGTTGAACCATGTAAACTTAAATGGCTCGGTCACTGACTCATGCAGTCCACGGCGCAGCGTGTGGGCCATGCTCCTCCGGCAGCGCCTTGTGCAGACTCAGAACCCACCTCCTGCTCCATTCCCAGGCCCGTCCCTGCGGCTCTCCCTCCACCCCTGCAGAAGTAGCAGCTCATCTTGGGAAACAAGGGCAGGAGAGGGCCACCGTGGCGGGAAGGACAGGGCCTCCCCTGACCCAGAGCCAGGCTGGGTTTCTCTAGCCCTGGCATCTCAGGGTACCATCGCCACTTGCTTACTGAAGTTGGTGGACATCTCAGTCATGCCCTACTGGCCGAGGGGGCAGGATTGTCCTTTTTGCTGTGGGCAGAGCCTTGCCCTCAACCGAAATCTTACCACAGTGGGATGTCCACAGTGGAACCAGGAAATTCCACACTGCTCTGGGTGAGCCTGGGTCGCCAGCCTGCTTTCCGTAGCTCAGGCCCCTGGGGCTGACCCAAAGCCAGGGTGCGAGGGGAACACGGTCTGAGTGCCCTGGGACACTGTGAGGAGACTCAAAGAAGGTGACTTGGGTGGTTCCCGGTGAACACGGTTACAATGGAGATGCAGAAACAACAGTGAGACGGCGGCCCTCTGGGAGGGACAGCCTGGCTGGGTCGACCTGCTCTCACACAAGGGAGCGACCAGGCTGTAACCAGACTGGTAGACGGCCCTCGGCGTTGTAAGCAGGAGCTGGCCAGCCGAGAAGCCATGAAAGCTGAAGGCGGGCCGATATTTATCACCTGTCCTCACACCCTGCCCTTCAGGCTGGGCCACTACCTGGGCTTGCCCCTGGGCACATTCTCTACCTTTAAAGAGGAAAGGTAGGGATGCCATGCAACTGTCCCTTCCTGCCCCAAGACCCTCAGAAGGAAGCAGATAGCACCAAGGTAAGCGGAGTCCCGGCCACCTTGGCCAGCTGCACCTGGCTTGCCTGAACATCCAGACCCCGGTGCCCGGGTGATGGGGTATTGCGGAGCCCTTAGCAGAACTCACGCTCTGTGGAGAGCTGCGCAGGACCTCGGGCCCCAAGGACTCTGCTCGGAGCTCAGAGAACTTCCGGGAACTGAAGCATCCTGGGGGGCCCTCTGCATCTGAGCTCCTAGCCCAGCCCTGGAACCTCCAAAAGAGTTTGCTGCCTCCTACTAAGTCCATTTATTTTGTACCAACCTGGAGAGAAGCACACTCTTCATCCTCAGTGAGAAGAGCAGGGTGCAGGGCCAGGTAGATGTTTGCCCGTCTAAGACGAAGGTCCTCTGCGTGAGAAGGGGTACCCCGAGGGACAGCAGAGGCCAGCTGCCTGCCTGCCCCTTTGTTCACACCTGTTGCTTGAACATTTCAAAATGAGAACTGTCTGTTGCTCCTAGTGGAGGAACTTGCCATTAACCAGGGGATTCCTGGGTCAGCCGTGAATGACAGCAGAAGCAGAAAGGACGCGCCTGAGCTGTCTGCCGAGCAAGCCCCGCCGTTCTTTCTCTCCAGAATGTGCTGCCCCTCTACAAACCTGCTATCCTCTTTACCCTAGATGCTTTGCTCCTAAAACTAAAAATAAATAAGTAAAGCTGGTCAGATGCGGTGGCACATGCTTGCGATCCCGGTCCTCAGAGGTGGACAAGGCCAGCTCTTTCTCACTCTGGGGTTGACCGTGTTCCTTTCCTAAGCTTTCCAGTTTCACTGATCACTACTCAGAATTATCTAATTTAGCTAGTGACTTTTTGGCCACCTGCCTGTCTACCCTCGGCAGTGAGGGTATAGTCTGTCTAGGTCACCGTGGCTTCCGTGGGGTCTCTAATGACACAGGCACCTAGTAAGTGTTCAGTATCTCTATGTTAAACGAATGACTAAATGACCACTCAGCTTCTGGGGCTCCCTGGAGGATGGGGCTGAGTGTGGGCTGCTCTGATTGCAGACAGAGTCCTTCAAGCTGAGCGAGCCCTACAGCCAGTGCACGGAGGACGGGCATGACGTGCCCGTGACGAACATCTACAACGCTTCCTACTCCCTCCAGGTACGGCATGGCAGGGGTGCCCAGACTGGGGCTGTGGCACAGGGACAAAGTCTCATCTTGCCCAGGTGTGGCTGGGACCAGGAACTGGCGTGAAGATCCCTGGGGCTGGTCCAGAGACCTCGAGAACAAGGGATGCCGGCCGGCTCCAGTCCTGTTCGGTCTGTTCAGTCCGTGTGTACACGAGAGCTCAGCCGCCGCGGGGCTGGTGTAGAATGGAACAGAACAGAACGTACAGCCACCGCCGGGCAGGCCTGCTGGCCAAGTGGGTGCCAAGTGGGCCTGGGCAGGTGTGGGCAAGCACCAGGCGGGAAGGCACCTCGGGAGACACCAGATGGCGACCCGTGCTGAGCTTCTGGGTCAGCTGTGTCCCTCACTTGCAGGTGACTTGGACAATTCCCAGCAATAGCCAGGTCTGATCTGGGTAGCTGGTTGGCCCCTTCCAGGGCTATGCAGGCAGCATGCCTGATTCTCCTAACCTGGGTGAGATTGAGAATTGGAGCATTTCACAGTGGTCCAGAGCTCCAGCTCTTCTGAAGAGCAAGGAGGGCCGGCAGCGCCGAGCCCATGTTCCTATAAGTTAGAGGCAGGCGAAGCCACCCCATTAAAGACCACTGACCCACGAGTCTCCAAGGTTCTCATGCCACCACAGCATTCTGTGATCCTCACTGGCCTCTGTGGACACCGGGTTTTCAGCCCACATGTGGCGAGCCTGTGGGTTTTGTCTCTCTTCCTGAGAGTCTTTGTTCTTCAAGCAGAACACAGTCGTGGGCACCTAGCACTGCACCCTCCAGCTTCCGTCAGCATGGCGCTGAGAGGCGGTGGATGCGCTGCATAAACAGGGACTGCTAGGGATGGCCTGCTTATAGAATTAGAAATCAAGTGGTCTTTAAGACTTCCCCCCCCCAAAAAAAGAGGTAAGCTCACTGCAAAGGTGCCTGTAGGGAACACTGACCCATAAGCTGCCATGGACCTGTCAACATGTTGCGTCACCATGCTCAGAACAATTCCATGGAGCGGGGATTGTACTTCTTTCAAAGATGAACAACACAGCAAAGGATCAGACAGGTCACATGACCTGCCTCAGGATGCACAGGTGGCAGGTGCTGCATGTGGGGCTTGAGTTCGAACTTCAGCCTGACTTCGCATGAAAGACAATGACCACTGTGGTCCTAGTGTTATGGGGTCCATTTCAGTCCATGTTCTCAGTCCCCTTGGTATCAGGGCACCGCCCCGGCCCAGGGGACAGAAGGCACAGAATGCCATTAGCCGCCAGGGCAGGATGGTGGGCACTGGAGTGAGGCGTAGGGAAAGCGGCACTCTCGGGCACCAGGGCAAGGAGGCTCAGGGGTCTCTGGGCTTCCTCTTTCAGATCTGCCTTTACTCGTGCTTCCAGACAAAGATGGTGGAGAAATGCGGGTGTGCCCAGTACAGCCAGCCCTTACCGCCCAATGCCAGCTACTGCAACTACCAGCAAAACTCTAACTGGAGTGAGTGCCAGCTACAGCCCCTCAGCCTGCACGGCCCGGCCCGGGCTCCTGGGCCTCTGTCCCACTTCCCTTTGCCTGAGGGAGGTGTTAGACGTTAACTAGACTGTTCCTTCTGTGGTCAAGTCTGGCCTAAATGTCGTCTCCCAGTTAAGGCCCAGCCCTGCTGGGGTTACAGCTTGACCACCTCTATCAACAGGCCCTGTTGACAGTGTCTCTGCAGGACAGATAACCACAGAGTTAGGCAATTTGACCAAAGTTGCTCAGCCAGGGAGTCATGGAGCTGTACCCCAGCAGGCCCCCAGCAAAGGCTGCTGTACCCCCAGCTCATGTTCCCCGCCACTGCCAAGGCATAGTTGATGTCCCAACATCATGAGCCAGCATTTGTTTCCAGAGAATCAAGGTTTGGAGAAAAGATAATAAAGACTTGAGGGCTCCATGGTGACTGGGGGGGGCCCAGAGGACCCCCAGCTCACGCCTCTTACCATGTCTCTCAGTGTATTGCTACTATGAGCTGTACCAAGCCTTTGTTAAGGAAGAACTGGACTGCCAGACAGTGTGCCGGGAGACATGCAGGTGGGTGGAACCAGAGCGGGAAGGGTGGGGTGGGATGGGATGCGACGCGGTGGGACAGGAGGGCAGGAGGGTTGGGGCCAGGCTGCCCACACTCAATCTGTTGCCTCCTCCCCCAAGATTTAAGGAATGGACCCTCACCACCAGCCTGGCCCAGTGGCCATCTGAAGTTTCAGAGGTAGGCTCTCCGGCCCTCTCTGTCCCCTGAATCCCCCCGCTGGGGTCCTCACAGAGGTTCTTTCTCTCTTCTGGCCCTGGGGGTGGCCCAAGGGAGGGCAACATCTCATTGAGTCCCAGAGAAAAGGGGTTGCCCAAGGAAGCCAGAAGATGGATTCCCCCCAGGCCCACCCTCTCTGTCTCCATCACAGAAGTGGTTGCTGCGAGTTCTCACCTGGGACCAAGGCCAGCAGATAAACAAACAGCTCAACAAGTAAGTCCACCTCCATCCAGTTCCCTCTGCCTCCATCCACCAAGGGCTCAGCCTCTGCTGGCTTCCTTATTGCCAAACCTGCTCCTCTTCATGCAGTCCCTTAGTCAACAAATATTTATTGAGCTCCCATCGTGAACTAGGCCCTGCTCAAACTCTTGTTTGACCTTCACCGACGGCATGAAATGCTTGTCACACTGAAGGTTTGAGTGAAATAAGGCACACAGTAGTAGTGCACTGTGGTGTGCAAGGCACTTAGGCAGATTCTCACATAATGCACTGTGGAACAGGCAAACCTATTGTTCACCTCCGTGTTTCAGCATCCTCGGGGGATTAGTTCTGGATCCCCTCTTCAGATCCCAAGGAGCTAGGACATTGGAGTCCCTTATGTAAAATCTACCAACTCCCCCACTACAGTTAAATCATCTCTAGATTACTGTGGTACCTAGTACAAGGCAAATGTTTGCAAATGGTTGTAAGACTCTGGTCTAGAGAACAATAACAAGAAAAAAGCCTTCACTACACGCTCAATCCAAATGCAATTTCTTTCTGAAAATAGTTTATCCCCAGTTGGTTGAAATTGCAAATTGAGAGCCCACCAATAGGGAGGGGAACTGAGCTTGCATTCTAATTGGTCACGGCACGTGGACTCATTAGTGCCGCTGCCTTCCCGGCTGGTAAATGCTTGGACCATCTTTCCAAATGCATTCCGATACTCACTGTTCTATTTAGTCTTATAAAAGACACTGGTCATCATGGTCTAGTACATTTGTTTCGTGGCTTTCTAATGTATTCTGGCCCATTTGGCAAAATATTCCCTTGAGCCTTGAAACTTCTAATCCTACTTAGCTCTTGGACCAAGCAAGTCATTTCTGATGCAAGTTGGGGAGGACTCACCTTTCTCCCATCCACTGCCATCTCCCAGGGTACCAGGGCTGTCTCCATAGGGGCCAGTCTTGCTCTGGTGCTGGGGACCCAGGTGACCAGGCAGTCACGGTCTGTGCTCCAGGGCTCTACCGTGTAGTGGCAAAGCCAGGCTTACACCAAGCATTTGCAAAACATTCCACCACGCGCTGCAAATCAAAGATCCCCTTCACCAATTCTGGATCCACAAAAGTATCCTATTATTTCTACCTTTTCCCAAAAGATTAAAGCTTCTAGCAATCATGAACCTCCTCCGTTCTGGCATAGCAGCAAACAGCTAGGACAGAGCCGCTCCTTTGGGATCAGCTTCTGGTTCTATAAGGAAAGAACAGAGCCCAGTAATGACGAGCGTGGGCCGGAAGCTAGCGCTGCCTGGTTCACATGTTGGCTTCACTAATCATTGTTGTACAGATGTGGAAATGCCACTTAACGCATCTGAGTCTCGTTCTCCACATCTGTAAAGTGGAGGAAAGATCGAAACATACCTCCTCACCTTGCTGAGAGATTGTGAGAATGAAGTTAATATAAAGTTCCTATAACAGTGCTGGACCAAACAGGCGGCTCCTACTAAATGCTGACTGCCACTGTGGCTGTTGGCCGCCTTAGCAGCAGCCTACCGTGTTCTTTTACATTACCGGCTGTCTCTTCTATGTAGTTGAGATTGCAATCAGACAATTACCGACAACAAAGTTTAATGAAGAACAGCAGACTAAGGGAGTCTGGCTAGGCCACAGACTTAGCCTGGAGGTTGGGGACTCCTTGTGGAATGAGTGTAGAGTCTGAGAACCGGACCAGAACCGGGAGATGAGGTCTAGAAGCAGCTGAGGTATGGAAGATGTAGGTACACAAGAACTCTGAGGTTCGGGAGAAGCACAGGATTGCATTCTCATGCCCCTGAGGAGCTCAGCGCCTGGGCCACCCTAAGCCTAGGTGGGAAGGATGCAAAGGGGCTGGCCAACGGGCAGAATGTCGAAGCTGCTATCCCACCTGGGCCCCACCTGTTGAAATCTCTGTAGGACAGACCTGGCCAAACTCCTGATATTCTACAAAGACCTGAACCAGCGGTCCATCATGGAGAGCCCGGCCAACAGCGTGAGTGGCGCCCTTGGGGGCCCTGTCCAGGGTCTGTGCATGTGCTCCTCGGCCCCCCCTAGGGAGCAAATCAGCCCATGGGGATCCAGCCTGACCTAGCAGGGTTCCAGGGCAGCCAGGGCAGCCAGGCCTGGGCGAGGCAAAGAGAACGAGAGGGCAGGAGACTTCCGGCAGGGCTAGCGCACGACTCTCAGGGCACTGGGGTCGGGGCAGGGGCCGGTGGGCAGAGGGTGCCTCCTGGTGCTATGACCCGGCCTCCCTGGCAGATTGAGGTGCTCCTGTCCAACTTCGGCGGCCAGCTGGGGCTGTGGATGAGCTGCTCCGTGGTCTGCGTCATCGAGATCATTGAGGTCTTCTTCATCGACTCCTTCTCCATCATTGCCCGCCGCCAGTGGCAGAAAGCCAAGGAGTGGTGGGCCCGGAAGCAGGCTGCCCCCAGCCAGCGCGGCCAGGACAACCCAGCCCTCCAGATCGATGAAGACCTGCCCACTTTTACCTCTGCTCTGACCCTGCCTCCAGCCCCAGGAGCCCAGGTGCCAGGCACACCGCCCCCCAGATATAATACCTTACACTTGGAGAGAGCCTTCTCCCACCAGCTCCCAGATACTCAGGCGCCCAGCGAGCTCTGAGGCAGGCTGGGAAGAGAGCTCTAGACAGGACTGCCCGCCATGGCCTAAGGACTAATTAGGCCTTGTCTCCCAGACGCACAGGGGACCTCCTGTCTCTGCTCTAGGCTTTTGAAACATGGCCTACACGCCTACTGTGGACAGGACAGAGGTGGGCATGGGCAGCAGAGCTGCTGGGTCCTGCCCAGCAGTGCAATTGGCCAGGATGAGCTAGATCCTGTGGCCTGAACCCAGCACATCCACACGAGGAAGACTGCAGGCCAACGCACCTGCGCCATCTGGAAGAGCCCAAAGCGATCTTTCGCTGGGTGTCGAGAGCGAGAAGGGGGCCTGCAGAGCCCCGAGCTGGGGTTCCGCCCACACCCTGGCCGCACCGAGGCCCGAGGATGCAGCTCTGAGTAGGGAGTGTGGACAGTGGCTACCCAATGCCAACAAGAAGAGACAGCACCAGCCCTGGGGGCAGCTGTGGTGCCCAAGCCATCCTGGGTCACTGGAACTGGGGCGAAATGCCCTCTGCACCCCTGGGCATGGACCTGGCCCAGACCCTGGGCATGTGCATGGGAAAGCATGCAGTGGAGGAGGGGGCAGGGTGTGGTAGGCACAGGGCTGGGGACAGAGCAGGTACAGGTCATATTTGCCCATGCCTGGCCAGTAGTATACTCAGGACCCAACCTCAGCCGCTTCTCTTACCCACCAGCTCAGCGAGCACCCCAGCCTGGCACGATGGCGCACACCTGTAGCCCTAGCACTCCAGGAGGCCGAGGCAGGAATGCCCCGAGTTGGAAAGCACCCCCAGCTTACCTATTTGCAGAGGCTCTGCCTCAAAATGAAAAATAGAAAAGTAGCTGTTCAGTGAGGGTTTGGTTTCAGTCCCTACTTCCAGAAAGAGATAGAAACCTTCCTTCCCCGCTGGCAGCAAAGGCCAGCCCTGCACCAATGAGCCAGCTGCCCCGGGCCCACTATGTAGCACACAGCTTCTGACCCAGTGTCAGCCCTGGAGCGAGCCCTGTGCAGGGCCCTGTTCTAAGCACTTCCGAGAATTAGCCCGGGGAACTGCAAACCATTGCCCAGGGGCTAAATCCTGTTTATTTGTAAACTGAGAATATTTTTTCCCACTTTGAAATAGCTAAAAAAAAAAAAAAAATTATATGTGTCTCTATGTGTATGTGTCTCTGTGTGAGTGTGATGCAAGACAATGACACAATGTGAAAATTTCAGTCTCCAGAAATAAAATTTCATTGGCACACTGTCACACCCACGTGTTTGCACACTGGTTGTGGTTCCTCGTGATAAAGTGGAGAGGTTAAAACAGAACCACAAAACCAGCTAACTTCTTTTCTGGACCTCTGAATCAGCCTCTGCCTCTTCTGTGTGTGGGAGGACAGAAAGCTTAGGTGACTCGCTCGGGTGACACAGACAGGAAGCGCACAGGATGGGAGTCCACAGGGCCTGCCGTCACAACCAGTCTCTGTCCATCTTCAGGGCAAGACGATGCTGTTTGGGGCGGCCCAGCACCTGGCTTTGCCCTTCATCCCTGGTGCGGAGGGGCCTCCAGGGGTGGAGCTAGTGGCGCCCAGAGGCCTCATGAAAGTGAGCGGTGCGGGTCCCTGCCCGGGTGTGTTGAGGCCCACCCAGTTCAGCCTGCCCCCGGCTATGCTGGAGTGCCCACCTCTGCTCCAGGCCTCCCTTCCTGGCCCTGGGGGGAGTTGCCCAAAGGCAAACCAAAAAGAGGTTGTCAGCCCCAGCTGCCTGATGCCCCCTGGGGAGCGCGCCACGCAGCCGGCTGGTGCAGAGGCACGAGCCGGGCTTCCGGCTGGCAGGCCTGGGTGGGTGCAGCCAGTACCGACAGGGAGCTCCTAGCAGACGCCCCATTGGCTGCTAGCCAGGGAGGCGCTTCCTCCTCGCCGCCCTGGCAGGAGCAGGGGCTGCGCCCTCAGATTCATGGAACTAGCATGATGTCACAGCAGGCACACTTCCAGGAGGCTGCTGCTGGGTGTGGCCAAGCTGAGGCCACCAGCGCAGGCTCCTCTGTCCAGGGTCAGCTCCTCTCCCCTCCAGCTCCCTCCATCCCCGCCTGGCTGGCGTGGTGCCCAGTGCCGCCCCTTCTCCTCCAGTGCCCCTGCCAGGCCAAGTGCTAGCGGGCCCCTGTCGGGCCTTCTCAGCCCCTGGAAACTAGAACTTCTACCATTACATGATGTTCCTTCCCTGGATATACTTTTTACCATTATTACGCAAGGTACGGAACTCAGGGGCACTCTAGCACTGAGCGGCATCCCCAGCACGTTTTACACTTTATTTTAGATAGGGTCTCCCTAAGTTGTCCGAGCCAGCCCTGAATTTGCAATCTTTAACCCTCAGTCTCTCCAGAGCTGACATTATGAGCATGTGCCACCAGGCCTCCATGAGGACAGGAGTGGTGTCAGCCGAAACAGGACTGAAGACCCCCGGTTGACACTTAGGAAACGCTTGTGGGGCTGAGAAAATCACTACCAATAACAATGGCACACACGGAGCTCTTACTGTTTGCAATAGAATCTGCTACGTGCTTCGTACATAGCAGTTTTGACAGCTCAGGTCCTCTTGGAGATAGACAGAGACATACAGAATTCGCCTTAGAGCCACTCCACTAGGAACTGGTGGGTCCAGACCAGGGGCTAGGATCTGGGGACTCAGGAAACTGTTTTCACATAGAAGATTTTCCACAGATGTCGAGTTGGTCTGCTCCTCAGAAAGAAAGCCCTTTGTGGTTCTCTCTGGCTTCAGGTGCAGCCTGCTCAACCCTAAGACCTTCCTGTCCAAGGACCCGGGGTAAGGTGGGAAGGACAGCTGTTGTCCCTGACCACTTCCTAAGCAGCCGCGATGGCCACGAGTCACTGCCACCAAGGAACTATAGCCAGTTACATTCACGGGTCACGGGAATGCTTGCTCTTGACATGCCCCCATCTGCCAAACTACCCGACCTACTGTCTCTCTGCACCTCCAGCTTCCCCCGCTGAGGCCTATGGCCCCAGAGGGCAGCGCCCTGTGAGCCCCAAGTACCGCAGCCCCACATAGTGCAAATCTGCCCTCTCAGAGGAGATGGTGAATCAAGATTCCTGCCTGGCCTGGGGCTGAAAACTCAGGAGAAGGTCTCGGCCAGAAGAGATACGCAGGCAGCAGGATGGCAGTGTGGGTTAGAGTGAGGATTAGGCCACCACTGAGGAAGTGAGGAGGTCGTAGGAGGAAAGGAAGGGCCGGCGAGGTAGCTCAGCGGACTAAGCACCTGGTTAGGCAAGCGAGGGGCCGGGGGTTCGATTCCCTGTACGGCAGGCAGCACAGGCCCCAGCCAAGGAGTCCAGGCATGGTGGTGCACGCCTGTAATCCCAGTGCTGGGGAGGCTGAAAACAGGAGGACCACTACCAGTCCGAGCTGCGTTGTGAGACCCTGTACCAAATACATGGAAAAAAAAGAAGGAAGGAAGGAAGGAAGAAAGGAAGGAAGGAAGGAAGGAAGGAAGGAAGGAAGGAAG
>NDGN011498808.1:3714-14863 GCA_002564285.1 Tympanoctomys barrerae
TTGAACTCAGGCCTTGCACTTGCCAGGGAAGCACTTATTCCACTGAGCCATCTCCCCAGCCCCCCTATCATCTATACTTTTATTGTGATCATTTTTGAAATACTTTGGCTGTCTACTCAGGCATATAATTTGCATTATTAATCAAATGATAAAATTATTTTTTGAAGTGTTCTTCATTTATTTTCTCTCACCTATACTTAATAGAATTGATTTTTATCAGCATAAATTGTCTCCATATAGACTGGATATAAATGCTAAACAAGTGAGAAGCACCTTTAAAAAATCTTTTTATTTATAGTAATTTTATAGTTACAAAACCTTGCAGGATGTTTTCATATATCCATTACCCAGAATCTACTAATATCAACATTTTTTATAACCATGTAAAAGTACTGAAGCTCATAACATTTGTAGTGGTGCAGTATTTTAAAGCTACACATCATATTAGAATTTCACCAATGTTTTCCTTAATATACTTTTTGTATTCCAGAATTAATTATAACCCAATGAAATGCAATTATTTGTGACAGTTCTTCAGTTTTCTCAATTCAGGGACAGTGTACCTACCATTCTACCCTTGTCATTCATGACCCTGACTCTTGGTGAGGACTTATGTTATTTCAGGAAGTATCTCTCAGTGTGAGTTCAGCTGGGGCCTACTCATGAGTAGAATTTTATTATGTAAAACAGCAAAAATTGATGCAAGGTCCTAACCTTGATGCGTCTTGTTACTGGCGACATTAACTAGGCTCACGTGACTAGGATAGTTTCTGCTAAATTCTCCACCATGGTGTTTTTTCCCTTCATAATTGATCAATATTTTGGGGAAGTTTCTTGAGACTATGGTAATACTGAATACTGTTTCTCTTCAGGTTTTTGGCCACTGACTTTTTATAATCTTGCTGGATTTTGCCTTCAACAAATTTTCAATGCTTTTCTATCACTAGATTAATTATATAAATCAACTTCCAAAGACAGAAAGTTCTGAAAGTTTTGCTCAAAGGTTTGAAAGTTCCATTTGTGATCAGTTTGTCTCCTCGCTTTTGGGCCTGTTAGAAGGCAGCACACCATGGTGGGCTGTGAGTGACCCGGAAGTGAAAGTGGAATCCACAGTCCACTTCCACCTCATGCTTATTAATGAGCCAGCCTTTCTTCACGGCCCACTCTCTTAAAATTTCCCATACTTCTCAAACTCTACCTTGATTACTAAACCTCTAAGGGGTCAGTGAGGAGCCGTCAAAGAGAAAACCATACAACCATGGGCAATACAAAACCTATGATTGTATGGTTTTTTTCTTGAGGGGTCTTCATATCTACTAAATGGGCACCATTTCTAATGTCTTATCAATGAGTGTACTCTATTTAAAATAAATTAAAACAAAAAATGACAAGGAAAACAATAAAATTTCTTGAAAGCAAGCACCAATATTCAATTGTTTCCCCAATGTTGCATAACTACATTTGTTAATCTGAGCAACAGATTTGAGGATAAAAATAGATAATATAATGATCATTGTTAATTAGCTATTCCTGTTTTGAAAATCTGTAAAATATGCAATGCTGTGTGTTACCATGTTTCTGCCTCTTTTATATTTCTTTTGCTTCTGTTTTTACTCTTCAAAATAAAATAAATTTTTAAAAAAGAAAAACAAACAAACAAACATAGGAGCTGTCACATTTGCCTAAAGGGATTCTGCACTTTATTTCACCAATATTTACTAATTAATTAATTAATTAATTAATTTTTGTATTTTAGGGAGGGGTTTTTAGGGTGTTCAGGGTCTCACTACTAGATCAGACTGTAGTGATTCTCCTGTTTACAGCTTCCCAAGAGCTGGGATTACAGGCATGCGCCACCATGCCCAGTCTCAATTGCTATCTCAGCGCACCCTGGGGGCCAGGGGACATGGAAGGCCCGGGGATTGAACCCTCAGCCCCTGAGCCTGATTGCAGATGCTTTAATCAGCTTAGCTATTTGGCCAGCTCCTGAATTTTTTAATGAGTTGTTCATTTTATTTACTTATTTTTTATTTATTTATTTATTTTTTTTTGTGGAACTGGGGATTGAACACAGACCCTTGCTCTTTACAGGGAAGTGCTTGTTCTACTGAGCCATCTCCCCGGCCCCTTTATTTACTTATTTATATCATTACTGACATGATATTTTGTATGTTTTATATGTAAGAACCTGTCCAGTACTGTCGTCTGTTTCTTACCTGCATTGTTCTGCTTTGACCATTGGGAGCTCCTTCTCTTTGCTTCTTCTTTTTCCTACAGGCATCTATGATTCGTTCTTACCTGTGACACCAGAAGATGGTCCAGGCTCTTCTTATATTTTATTTGTTCTGCCATAGCATCTGCCCTTTGTCTAAGGAATCCTGCTTCCTTTCAATTGAGGATGATTCTCACAGACTCAGTGGTAGGCATTTAGAAAAATAAAAGTATTCTCAAAATAAAAGTAATTTTTTGTAATCCCACTGAGGAATACCTAATTTTACAGTGTACAGAGAAAACCTTTGTGATTGACTAGAACTATGTTCATGAGAAAATTCATATTAGTTTTAACTAAAAATTAAAAGTTTTTTTCATTTTTATGAAGCATCTGCAATCTAATTTTCTTGTGGTGACATTAAGTTTTCATGTTTTATACAGAAAATAGATGGACCATAGTTTGCTCGTTACTATTGTAAACTTTTGCTGTTGGAGTAGATTAAAATATTTAAAGGAATTGATGTAATGTCATCAATAATTCAATTTCATGGTCAGAAGATATAATGTGAATAGTAGGCAGCAACCTCTTCCTCTTTTCTTCCCTCATTACTTTTTCCCAAGGAAGTGAATTTAGTTCTTCTGCTGGAAGGTTGGTCAGGAATATAGAAGCCATGGCTTCTTTATTCTGTCTGCCTCTAGGATAGCTATTTTTAATCTTCCAAATGAAGCAGGAGATTGGGGCTTGGCAAAGCTGGTTTGGGAAGTGGGTGTGACCTAGTAATTGCAAAATCCCAGGACACATACATTACCTCCCAACCCTGCCATGGACTTAGAAGAACTCTCAAAAGTTTTTAATAGAAAGCCAAAACAAGATCCCTACAAAAAGGGTGGTCCTCATCCACCTCTTGCTTCTGTGTTCTTTCTTCACTGTGCCCTGCCCACACCCTGTGAAGTGTACTTGTTTTCTTACTTTTACTTGGCATTAAGTTGCTCTACAAAGCATGTATTTTTTTTCCCTATCTTTAGCAAATCTGAAAACCTTGCTACATTTTGTGCTTGCTTTGACCAATTCTTTGCTACAAACTGGTGCTATAAGGAGAACCCAGCACTCCCAAACACGATAACAAATATCTAAGGAGAAAGCCAGTAATTTCTTCTCTCTGTTTTGATTATTCCTTTGTTGGTTTTATTTGGATGTAGTTAAATATTTGTTTACAGAAAGGCAGTTTAAAATTTCCTAATCTACAAGTCATTTCAATTATAGGGAGAGAGAAAGTAGAATGTGCCAGAAAGTCAGGTATTTGGCTGCTGTAAGTAGATCTCCATTTCCAGAATCTTTTCTAAGCCTTTTAAGCACGTAAGTGGAGTAGAAGCAGAGGTAGATGCTTTCTTTTCTCCTCTGATAACTGAGAAGCTACGTTCCCAGGTCCCTTCCTTCTCTAGTGCTCCTAAGAGAGACTTCTTATTTCAGTACTCCCTCAGAACCTTCTGAAGTTCATAGAGTTTATAGCCTTTAAATAATTTTTATTTATTTGAAGCAGAGTCTCGCTACACAGTTCTGACTCTTAGGATCGTCTTGTCTCAGCCTCCCCAGCACTGGGATTATAGGTGTGCACCACCGTGCCCAGTTTCCGGGTCAGCGTGGTGCACCTGGGGTTCCAGGGCTGGCACAGCATGTGATACCAGGAAATCAAACCCTGGTCCTTGCATTTTCCAGGCAGGTGCTTACCACTGAGCTATCTCCCCAGTTGACAGCCTTTTCTCTTCCTCCAAATTCCATTTTGCTCTTCCAGAAGGCAAAAACAGTTGAGCTTAGGCTCATTAATTCTCTTGTCAAGGAGAAGATCTAATCCCATTGATGGAGAGTCTGAATGATTAAAAATGACAGGAAACTCATTCTAGGAAGTTGCTGGTTGTTATATCTGTTGGCTCTAAATTACACTGCAAAGAGTTTCACATTGACTGGTTAAAGAACTAATAATTATGAGCGTTCCACAAAAACAATTTTTTACTAATTTAATGAGATAAATGTACAACTCATTTTAAGCTGTTCAAATGTATAAATTCAATAAATGTATGGTACAGGAATGAATTGTTCAATTAATTAATAGAAAGCCTCCACGAAGTGTTCCGGAGAAGAGTACTAGTGAATCTCTAGTACATATAGATTGGAAAAGATATAATTAACTTTGAGGTCATGCTTGTCTTGTAATATCTATGTTGCCACCGATCTTTAATTTCATTTAGATGGCTGAGATAGTTAATTTTCATCATCATATTATGTTTGTTTAAGTGGTGTAAAAATATACATAAATTTTCAAATAAGTTAGTGATGCATATAAAGTAACTAAAACAATGAGAAAAAATAACATTTCTCTTGGGGCAAAATCTATTAATGTTACATTGCACAAGTTGAATGTCCATTATTTGAAATGCTTAGGGAAAGAAATGCTCTATATTTTGTATTCTTTTTTTTTAAATTTTGGAATGTTTGCATAAACATAATGAGATACTTTGGCTATGGAGCCAAATTTTCGCACCATATTCATATATGTAGCATTTATCATTAAATTAAAGGTAAATTTATGTAATATTTTTACTCTGTATTGTGTGACAAGTCACCACAGAGTTCAAGTGTAGAATTTTCTATTTGTGACATGTTGGTGTTTAAAAATTTTGGACCTTGAAGGGTTTTAAATTTTCAGATCAGGAATATTCTGCCTTGATAGTTCTTTACTTTCTAGGGTTCATGCAATTTAATTAGTATCATCTGATGATTTTTTGAGATAGAACATGTTCTTTTTTGTTTGTTTGTTTGTTTTGGTGCTATGAGGGATTGAACTCAGGACCTTGTACTTGCCAGTCAAGTGCTTATTCTACTGAGGTATCTCCTCAGCCCGAGATAGAACATGTTCTTCAAACTCAATTTAGCTCTTTATCTCAAGTTAACTCATTACCAATTAGCTATTGAGGTTTAAAAAAATTAGTTGTTATCAATTAAGTTATCGTCTTTAGTCCACGTTTGATTAAGAAATATACAATAACTCCCTTAGGTAAAATAAAAAAAATTATAAGTTTTCACATAGGATGCCTCTTCCTCTTTTGCTCATTTTTATTCTGTATTTTTGATAAATACATTCAAATAATAGAACAATTGAAGCTACTAATTATGGGGAAAACAAAGTTGACAGACTTGTAAGGCATATAGATTACTGCAGACAGCACATATAGTTTACTGCAGATGATACAATCATAAACAGGAAGCATAAAGTAGAGCTTTCGAATGAGAACATTGGTCCATAAACCATGTTCAAAGCCTCCAAAGCCTTAACTCATGGAAGCTTTTAAGGGGCTGTGAATCCAGGACTGTGTTTTACAGTGACTTGAGAGCCTCTCAGCCGATTTAGGAGAATGACTCTTAAAGACAGACGACATCTTAAAATTGTGTGATATTACTACGTGCGCACGTTCTCATATGTTTTGAAAGTACTGATATAAAATATTTGACAGCTCTGCCAGACTATTTAAGGTAACAAAATAAAACAAACAACTAGGTACTGAACGTAAGATATTTTGACTCTAAAATGGGTAAAAGCAAGTAGTTTCCCAGAAATTCATCAAAAAGTGATTTTCTTTTATCTTCACTTTAAAAAAAGTTATTAAAATTACTTGAAGTTGGCATTCATAACGATGCAGCTGAATGTCTGAAATAGTACTCCAGGACTTGGGAATTCACTACTACTGTGATTGTTTGCTTTTGGAAGTTGAGCAAACTGATATTATTTAATACACCCCAAACTGCAAGGCTTCTTAAACAGAAAAAGTCAAAATATCACATATGTGTTCAGTAAATTTGAACAAAAGTTCTCGGGAGATTTTAAAGCTGATTCTAAAAGTAGTTAAAGGCATTAGGACTTTACATAATATGGAACAGTTGCAGGCTTCGCACACCGTGACTAAGATTGACAGCATTACAGACTCCTTCATTCCTATTTTCTTTCTTTCTTTTTTTTTTTTTTTCATTCCTATTTTCTGAATAGCTCGCCATCTAATAGTTCTCTGGAGAGCTGCAAGTCTGGCTCCCTCATAACCAATGTTTTCTGAAGCACAGTTTCTAGCTCAGCTGGCAGTTGACTCTCAGATTCCTTAATCGGATTTTGTTCACCTGTACGACTTGTTTCAAGGAGCTGGCTAAAGCTGCACTGTAGCACTTGCTTACATTACCTCTGCTGTTCCCCTCTGGGAACTGCCATTCCTTTCTTCCTTCATGGTTCTTTGAAAATCGGGCTGAACTCTGCCTCCAGGGTCTTCATCTCCATTGCCTGGTAATTCATGTGAAGAATTCTGTGTTCTAATGAGAGACACACTCTCACACCCAGCTTTATGTTTGCTCCAGTTCCTTCCACATTCATTTTAAGTTCACCATCCTATTACCTAATTCTATTTTAAATTAATTTTGTTCTTTGACTTTATGATACCATCAATAACTTAGTAAATTTCTGACAGGTGATTTCCAAATTATAAATTTTAGAACTTTCATTATCATTTTCAACAGTGGCATTATCAGATATATGTTCTGCTGCTGCTGCTGGTGTGGGTGGTAGTGCTGGTGATTTTTGTTTCATGGTGGTGCTAGGGCTCAAATCTAGGGCTTTGTGTATGGTAACTGAGGACTGAGTCAATGAACTTAAAACCCAGCCCATTAGACAATTTTCTATGCTTTGCAATCAACCATATTATGGAAAATTCTGAAGAAGACAAGGATGAACTAGTAGATTAACAAGTAAAGTCCAAATCTGTAAGTGTATTTCTCTTAGAAATTTTAGAGAACAAGATGGAATAGTTATGAATAAACAGCAAAATAGCATGCATTTTCAAGTCACTGGGCTTTCTGATATACAAGGATATTCTCCTAAATGATTATAATAAAATATAGACAATATATTTTTCCTGTAGGAGACTGAGACATGTTATGTTGAAATAATGTATTATAGTAAAGGCAGACCTATAAAAACTGGAATCACAGAATTCTTACTGACTGCTTTTATGACCTAGAAAATTATTTATTTATTTTTTCCTTAAGTACTGCTATCAATAAAACAGGGAAAACAATGTGAAAATATAAGATTAGACTTGGCATGAAATTACATGATACGTGTATATGCACAAAAACATGCTTTCCTTTCCTAATTTAATAAAAATGCTCTTCTAAAAGAAGAAATTTGAAGAGGGATGAGATCCATGGCATGGTTTGCTACACCATCTCTACTAAACAATTAGAGCTCTCACAGCCTGTGGATAAGGTTACTCTTCCATTCCACTGTGATAACCCTTAGAAGGACAAATGCTCTATTTTCAAAATGCACCCAAAATATGTGATGACATTGCCACTATTGTGAACTTGAATGCTAGAACAAATAGTTCTGTTGTGGTGAAGACAAATGTGAGGCAATTTATGCTTGAAATGGACAGAGCAATCAAGTACTTAGAAGTCAGTCATGAATCCTTTCTGGCAGAGTGTATAGAAATGCTGGTCTCAGACATAGTGATGAGCTTTAACACATGGAAGAAGCAAAAAAACGTTGAGTTAGCTAAAAACTAAAAAGGAGAAAGAAATATTAGGATCATTTACACAAGAGATAATAAAGAAAACAAGAAAAGTCAAAAGACTGCAGAACAATAAATTTCTCTAGTAGCTGTATTTGGTTTTGTTTACTTCTTATTTCTAATCAGTATTGCAGGGAGCAATAAAGGTGCAAAATTTAACAGAGAAACAGATAAAATTAGAAATATGGGAAGGATAAGCTAAAACAAACTGAGGCTGAAGATTTATCATGAAATTTAGGACTCAAGGAGGATCCACAGAGGGAAAAAAGTTTAAGTTGTTGACAGAGAAAACGGAAAGAAATTATTAGAAAGTTCTCAGCAGATAAGTGAAAAATGGAAAAATAATATATAGAATATAAAATTTCCATCAACCAAAAGTACTTTTCTTCATCCAAGATACAGTGTATAAATTATTTTTAAAATTTCTGTCACTAGAGAACATATATAAGAAAAAGAAGGTTTAAAATTTCCTTGGCAATAACTAGATCTGAGTTTCAATTCTTTAATTTAAGGTAACTGAAAAATAAAAATAATTTGTTTTGTAAAAATAGTACATAAAAAGAGCATCCACTCTTAAACTTTGATAAACAAATCTTAGGTTTCTCATGTAACACAGTGGAGTAATATGAATCTGCTGAAAGCTAAATAACTTTTTTGAAATTGTCATTTATCCTTATTCTTGGAAGAGTACCATTCTTTAAGGTAAGGTTAGATTTAAGAAAAATTAAACTTATATGTACAATGAAGGGATTTGTGGATAAGCAACTTTATTAAATATAAGGCATAAAAATAGTAACTTCTTAGATTGATGCTACTAGCTGACACGTAGGATAGAGATGCTTGAATAAATTTTTGACACTGTGTATTTAAACTTTTGAATACATTTTTAACCATTCATTATCCATAGAAAATGATTAAAATACAGAAAAGTTACCATGAATGATACTATTTTTTTCTTGTAAGCTATTGCAAATTTTTCATATTTTTGAAGGTTTAAGCAACACTACCAAGACTATAACTACTAGTATGACTGGTTGTAGAATCTTCATAGACTATATCTATTTTTTATCAATTGCACAGATTAGCAAAATTAACATAGTATGTTCAATTTTATTTTCATTTATTCTTATGTTAGAATATCTAATCATAAAACTCTACTCAATGAGAAAGAATAGAAAGAAAGAGTAGAAAGGATTTGGATGTAATATTAAACTTATTTATATGATCACTTGGATGTAATATTAAATATTTATATGATCACTACATTTTGGGGTTACATAGCTTTCATATATGTAAAGAACAAAATATATTTTTAAATAAAATTGCTGCATATTCTGTTTAACATGTTTTTCCAACTATAAATCTGTGTTCTGAAAAATAATCAATTTAGACTAAAAATATTGTTATACCTCAATATTAGGATAACAAATAAATTAGTCTAGAAATGTTATGCTTCAAGTGCAGGGTAAAATAATACCAGGAATTTTAGGTAAAATGGACTGAAAAATTTAAAGATATCTTTAGGCATTTGAAACAAACCGGCAAACTGTGAGCCAAGTCCCACTGCCTCATTTGGTTTTGAAAATACAATGTTTTTGAGACTTGGACACACTCATTTGCCTGCGGACTGCTCTGTGGCCACATTCATGCTGCAGAGGCGAAGCTAAGCAGTTGTGGCAGACTGTATGGTCTTCAAAGCCTAAAGTATTTATTGTATCTTGTTAATAGACACTGATTCTGATCTATATGATCTTTGTAAGTGATGTTGATGTTGCAACAACTCTTAGGCTATGGAAACCTCACAAGTGAAAATTAGAGCCATATTTTTCATGTTCATTTATCTATAATGTTGTTATTAACTTTCTATATTATATGCAAAATTTTGATTGTTTGTCTTCAAGGGAGTGCTGGAAAAATTCTAAAGTTGTCATAAATTTAGTGAAAACCTGGAGATAAGTAAACCTAGCAGATTTCTTGAGGGCTACTTATCTATATCACTTTCAAACCGTCCATAACTTTTTTAAACAGGTAAAAGTTTATCCCTTTGTATATACAGACATAATTCATCTTTGAAGATCTATAGCTCTGGACAATATAAAGGTAAAAGTTAAAGTGATTTTTTTAGATGTTCAATACTCAAAAATTTTAAAAATAATCCACACAAATCTTAATCTTTAAAGATATGGGGGCCCAAGGAGATAGCTCAGTGGAATAAGTGCTTGCCTGGCAAGTGCAAGGGCCTGAATTCAATACCCAGTTCTGCAAAAAATAAGTAAATAAATAAAGATATGGGTGATGAGGCCATGGACATCATGCTGAGCATCATTCTAATGAAAGATTCATGTTTGTGTAGCTAACATAGTTGTTGATATTTTCATACAAGATATGCTCACCATTTGTATCTGACTTGCTGATGATATCCATTGGCAACCTTCAGGTTATATTGGCGTCTTTTCCTCATGTGGTGACTGATTTTATGCTCTGCCTAGACTGAAATAATAATTGTATGTCCAGATATTTAGTCAAATATTACAGGGTATTCTGTAACAGTATGTTTGGTTGAGGTTAGCCTGTGAATAAGTAGACCCAATAAAGCAGACTGTTCTACTGCAGAGCAATGGGCCCGTCAGCTGAAATGCTGAGGAGAACCAAAGGATTACTCTAACAATTCCTCTTGTTTGACTATCTTTGAATTGGGACACCTAGATTTTTCTTGTCTTTAAATTTGAACTCTTAAACTGTAGTATTCACTCTTCTTCAGGTTGACACATTTTTTGTCTCTGAACTAAAACTGCATTTACTGTCAGCTCTCCTGGGTTGACAGCTTGCTAATTCATCCAGTAGGTCTTGGGATCTAAAGCTTCCACAATCAAGTGAGCCAACTCCTTGTAAGTCTGTCTCTCACGCGTCCTTATGCATGCTATTGATTCTATATTTTGTGGAGAAACCGTGTTAATGTACTCTCTATCCTGCAGATGTCCTGTCAGAACTGTAATCCTCAATCTCATTTATCATCCATGGCCTGCTTCACATGCATGTGCACACACGTCTCGGAAACTGCAATAAATGATCTACATTTAGTTGATCATCTCATATACCTGCTAGAGATATCCCTAGCATAGAACAGAGGGTGATGTTATAGCCACCGCAAAAGTGACATCAGAGCACTTTCTAGCCCTTCTCCAGAAATTCTGGAGAAAGATGATTAGATCTACCTTCTTAGAGTTCTATAAAGTCTTGAATATTTAGTAAGGCTTGTTATCAACTTTGGGGCTTTGCCACAACTTTGGAATATATATATATATATATATATATATATATATATATATAT
>NDGN011498809.1:1225-17164 GCA_002564285.1 Tympanoctomys barrerae
AAAAAAAAAAAAAAAAACCTGGGAATGTAGCTCAGAGCTGTATCAGGATATGGCTCAGACCACAGGCCCCTAGTTCAGTTCCAGGTAGCACACATAAAAGGAGGTCAGGCAAAAAATAGGGGTGGCCCAGGATGTATGTAGCTCAGCGTGTCCTGGTTTTAATTCCCAGTACTGAAAAGTGGGGGACATCACTTGGTTTTTACTAGGAAACCCAAAGATTTTTAGAGAAACATACTCCATGAATGAATCAACGAGAAAAACAGAATGTGCGTATTTTGGCTGCCTCCCCCAGAAAAGTACCGTACAGTTGTTCTGGTTTTTTAACTTACACCAGTTCTCATGTACCCCAGTCCCAAAAGCCAGATACCTTGAGTGCTGCTGGAGCCAGCCCTCCAAATCCAAGGGTCAGTTTTAGCATACCAACCTTGGTGTCAGTTTCAGCAGATTCGTCAGAGCAGATTCTTGAAAAAAAGCTGTTTCTGCCCATAGTGATGTATAATAGGGGCCCCACTGGGTTATAATGGGACTGATTATAATGAAACTCAAGACTTCATTGTCTAGTGACACTGGAGATTATCATGCATTATTCACATGTTTGTGGTAATGCCAATATAAGCAGAACAACTGCCAGTTACAGTGACAGTAGGTGGCTTACTGGTTTATGTATTTACTGTTCTTTATGCTTCCTATCTTTTTCTTTTCTTTTTCTTTGTTTTGAAACCTTGTATTGCTATGTAGTTCAGGCTGGCCTAAAACTTAACACATAGTCCAGGTGGACCTGAACTCCTGGCAGTCCTCCTGTCTCAGACTCCGGAGTGCTGGGATTAGTCACGCAACGTGATGCCTGGCCCTTCTTAACATCATAATAGAGTGTACTCCTACTTATTAAGAATTTTTTTTTTTAGGGCTGGCCAAATAGTTTAGCAGATTAAAGCACCTGCAAACAGTCGTTGGGGCGGGGTTTTGATCCTGGGCCTGCTGTCCTGGCCCTACTCCCAGGGTGCACTGAGATGGTAAAAGCATGACAGCCCATGCCTGTAATCCCAGTTCTTGGGAGGCTGTAAACTGGGATCACGATGAGTCGATCTAGTAGTGAGACCCTGAACACCCTGTAGACCCTTCCCCCCCCAAAAAAAAAAAAAATTTATACAGGGGCTGGAGAGATGGCTCAATGGAATAAGCACTTCCCTGGCAAGCCCAAGGCCCTGAGTTCAATCCCCGGTTCCACAAAAAAAAATAAATAAAAATTATACAATAGTGAGTGCACTGGGTTACACCAGTAGCAGCCTTCGTTTGGTGTATGCTCTGTCTCGAGTGCACCTCTAGGCCATGTCCAGCGATTGACCTTCACCACCCAAGTTTGTGCATGTGCCTGCACAACATGAAAATCCCTGCCATTCATTTTTCAGAATGTGTTACTGTGGGTTGCGCTTAAAAAAAAAAGTGAACTCGGTGTAGTAGCGCACATCTGTGATCCCAGCACTCCGGAGGCTCAGGCAAGAGGACTAATGGGAGTTTGGGGCCAGCCTGGGTTACATAGCGATTTCAAAGCCAGCCTGAACTATATAGTGAGACCCTGTCTCCAAAAAAAAAAAAGAAAAGTATTTGAAAGCCACAAATGTAGGTAGTCAAGAACAAGAAGATCGGTGAGATAGCTCAGTAGAATAAGTGCTTGCCTGGCAAGTGCAAGGTCCTGAGTTCAATCCCCAGTTACAAGAAGAAAAAAAAAAAAAACGAGAAGGTTCCTAAGGAAGAGTTGTTAGCCAGGCCTGGATGCAGGGGTCGAGCAGCAGAAATGTGTGGTGTCCCAAGGTAAGCAGCTGGAAGCATCAGTGACTCACAACAACCCTAAAGGTTTGACCTGTTACTGCTGCATTTTATAGGTGAGAAAACTCAAGTTGAGGGAGGGGACAGGCCCTCGCTTTAGAGCCCCAAATGCTCTCCATGAGACAAGGGGAGGGGCTGTACCACAGGAACAGTCCAGTTTAGATCACCAAGCTCAGGAGTGCCTGGGGTCACTGGCCTGGACTGGAGGGGAAATAGCGCCACAGTGCCATGCGGAATTTTACTGTGGGCCTGAATTTCTCAGTTGCGCTCATCTACAGAAAGCTCTTGGGCTCCAGAGGTAGTGCACAACCTAAGCCCCTTACCAGAGCAGGGATGGGATGTGGAGTGCTGAGCAGGTAGGTATCTGCGCTCTGGGGCTTTGGTTGGCTGTGCCACGTTGGCAAGGGCACAGGGTTTCTCCCACTTCTGTCCTGGTAAGTTATCAGGTGGCAATGGATCCCTTATCTCAGGAAAGGGCAGGCACACATCCCTGTTTTGGTCAAGGAAACACTAGGAAAGGTTTTCCTCCCTGGTCTGCACTCCCAGCCAGCTGCAATCAGCCTGTGGCCCAGAGGCAGCAAGGCCTGGGGGGTGGGGGTGCAGCATCTAATGAGAAAGGACTCTCCAACCCTGGCTCCAGGCTTCATTTCTTGGAAACCTGAGACACAGAAAAGCAGGAGTATGGTATCTTTACCCCAGGGTGCTGCCTACAGATTCCAGGAAAACTGAAAGCTGCCCAAGCTATTATCTTTTCCATTTCCAGAGCTCCCTACCACAAGGAGTTGGGCTTCACTGAAGGCATAAAAAACCAACCCCTTGGTGAAGTCATTTCAAATAATGGCTCCATCTGCCCCTATCTGCAGTCTGAGGTTTGGGTGTTTGGGCAGAAACAGCATGGCAGGTGTAGCTTGCCCAAGGTGACACTGCATGCTGAGTGGCAGAACCAGAGCTGAATTCTTAACTTTGTCATTGAACTCAGGGCCTTTGCACTGAGCTATAATCCCAGCCCTTTAAAAAAATATATATATTTTTTTAAATGTTGAAACAGGTACTTAGTTACTGATTGTTCAGGCAGGGGATTATCCTGCCTCAGCCTCCCCAGGCTAAGATTACAGGCATGCACTACTACACCTGGCTCAACTTGACATCTCGATCAGCTAGCTCTGAGTGGCTTGATGGGGTCATCATACATTAGTGTCAACTACAAGAAACACCAGGAGCTCATAATTAGACTACACAGGACTTACTGGGGACACTCTGTGAACATCTACAAAGTTGCAATTAAATGGCACTTGTCCCACTGAAAGAGTTGCTGGAACAGACAATTGGAAGCTTTTTTCCAGTTAAACTAAAGCCATCCCCCAGTATTGCCAAGGCTGTCCGAACAGACCTGCAGATACCCAGCAAAGTGGTGGGGCCGAGTCACAGCCCAGCCCAGGAGGGCTCCCAGTGGGAGGTGCTGCACACATAATTGCAGCATGAACCCCTCCCCCCAGCGGTCCCTAGTGGACGCTCACGTGGGGCTGCCAGAAGCAGTGACCTCAGGTGCACCAGTCCACAATGAAGGACGAGCCCAGGTTACAGATGAGGTCAGGTGGGAAAAAGTGGCCTAGGCCGAAGATAAGTGTTTGTGTCTTAAGTCTCTAGACCTCAAATGAGGGCCGAATCATTAAGTTCCTACGTCTTAAGGGCCAGCCTGATAGTTCAGCGGACTAAAGCGCCTGCTTAAGCAGAGCAGGCGCAGGTTCCCGGGTTCAATCCCTGGTGTGCAGGTGCCAGCCCCTACCCTGGGGCACACTGAGATGGTGATTGAGACTGGGCATGGTGGCGCACAACTGTAATCCCAGCGCTTGGGAGGCTGAAAACGGGAGAGTCACTACGAGTCTGATCTACGTAGTGAGATCCTGTAGACTCTATGGACCCTGTCTTAAACACGGGAGAAAAAAAAAGTCCCTGTGTCTGGCTGGCTTGGACTGAGACAACTTCTAGAGAGCCCGGTTCTCCCAAGTCGTCAAATGCCTAGCCACTTGGCCAGGTTTGCTTTGAAGCCAAAGGTCAGAATTCAAAGACCACCCCCTCCTCCCCCGGGGCCAGCTGGCCCAGGATCTCAAATCAGTCGCAGCTGGGAAGCTCAGATAAGTGGACAGGAACGGAGGGGCAGGAAGTCACCAGGGGTCGGGCGTGGTGGCGCACGCCTGTTATCCTAGCACTCTAGGAGGCTTAGGAGGGTTTCAATTTCCAGCCCAGCCAGGGCTATTTAGTAATTTAGACGCTGTCTCAAATTTTTAAAAAGGGGGCTGGGGTACCTGGAGATGTAGCTAAAAACCCTAGGTTCAAGCTCCAGTACAAAAATAAAAAAGTCGTGGGGTGACCGATATGCTCACAACCAGGGTGAGCGCCCGGGTTCCGTAGTATTGACCCAGTGGGCGGGAGGGCGGGGCCTGGGCGTCGTGGTCACGCCCCCGCTGCCACTCCCGCGCTGGGCGTGCGATTGCCCGGCTCCTGGCTGGAGGCCGCCGGGGCTTGCTGAGCTGCGGGGTCGCAAGCGGTCTGCGCCGAGCACCCCACCCACGCCCCCAGTTCTCGGTGGGCGGAAGAGCGCGTCCCCGGGTTTGGCTCCTGCCGACCGGTTGCTCAGGCTGCGTCCCCCGTCAGCCTCACTTTTTCCACCCACGGAGTAATAAGGGACGACGGCAGGCGATTTCCGGATATACCTGGGGCTGCGAGGTCTGGGCTAGTCCCCAGACCCCAAGGCGAGGGCGGGACCTTGGGTCTGCGACCCGCCCCCCTGGGTCCCGCCCCGGGTCCTCGAGGGGCCGCGTCCGCCAGGCCCCGCCCCCCGCCCACGAGGAAGTAGCTGTGGCTCAGCTCCCGGCTCAGAGCCGGGTCGGCGCGTCGACTGCCCAGAGTCCGCTGCCGGGTCGCCCTGAGGTGAGGGGACGGGTGACTGTGGTGCCGCCTCACGTCGAGAGGGGAGGGAAAGAGGGGACTAGGAGCCGCCTACAGGTGCGGGAAGCGCGGGGACCCGGGGGGGGGTCGTTGCACGGGGAATGGGGTGCCCGAGGTGCGGGGCCGAGCGGGGACACTTGGGCTCCCCGTGCCCTCGGGTGGGCCTGGCGCGCGCCCGCCGTCTTTCCTGCTGCTGCCGCCCAGCTTTGCTTCGCGCCCTTACCGCCCCGTTATTTGGGGCGCCGGGCCCTACGTCTGGCCACTTCCCCTAGCTCCGCAGCCTTCCGGGTTGCCGCCGCCGCTGGGAAATGAGCTGGCGCCCCCGGCTCGCCCCACCCCGACGCCTCCCCTCCTCGAGCCCGCGCCTGGGTCGGGGTCCCAGGGCTCGGTGCGGGGCGGAGGGCGCTTGAGCCGATCACGGCGACCCCTCCCTTCCCAGGGCGCAAGGGGCGAGCCCTGCAGGCAGGCCGGGCGGACAGGTCGGGCTGGACCCGCGGGTGGGAGCAGGAATCGGTAGCCTAGAGCAGCCAACCTGGAGTCAGGCCCGGGCTCCGGGCCGGATTTTTCCTTCAATGGCTCATGACCCTGGCTGGCTACCAGTATACGGACCTCAATGTTCCTCATCTGAAAAATGGGAACCTTTCACATTGAGAGGTTTACTTGTGACTGTGCCTTTGAAACCCTTGGCAGTGTGCCTGACTTATCAATGTGCGCTATTGTTAAATTGTAAGGCCTGCTGCTTTCATCAAAACACCTGTTAAGCTGAGCTGGTGTCTCAGGCCCCAGTCAGAGAGACCCAAATCTCAAGATGTCATGGAGATGCTGTGGGACTTTTGTCTAAACCTCAGTTTCCTAAGATGCAAAAAAATGAAGAAAAGGAAAAAAAAAATCCCAGTCTTGCTTTTGGGGTAAAAGAATGTGTTGTGAAATTTCTGATAAATACTGTGTAGTCCTAGATTGATGCCAGAGAAGTCAATTTTGTTTGTTTTTAAAACTATGTCTGGGGGCCCGGGAGATGGCTCAGGGCCTGAGTTCAATCCCCGGTTGTCAAAAAAAAAAAACAAAACAAAACAAACCTATGTCTGTGTAGTGTACATCGCCCATTTTGATCTTTTCTGAAACAGCTGTTAAATAGCATCCTAACATGCGTTTAGCTGATTGCAGTGCTGGCAACAGAACCCAGGGCTTGCCATGAGCTAGGCAAGAGTGAGCTATACTCTACCCCCTATGTATTAATATCACAATCTACTCTAAAATGGCAGGCTTTTTAGTACCAAAACCGACCAGCCAACGTTGTGGACAGTTAAGTTTCCATTAATGTTACTGTTGTTCGTTCTTACACAGTTACTGAAAGTTATACTTCACAAAAACCCAACCACTTAGTAAAAATGAGAACTTTTCCACAGCCCTGCCAGCACTGAGTTTTTTGTGTTTTAGGATTTTGTTTTGTTTTATTTTAACTTGTGCTTTCTGGTGTTAAAAAGATTTCATGTGCAGATTCAGAAATTGCTTTGGGGTAGCAAGGGCTGCTTAGACTGCTGGGGCTCCTGCCCACAACAGGAAGTTGAGTAACTGCTTAGCACCCGTGAAAATGGGCTGCTGGCAGCTCCCCGAGCACCGGAGTTGGGCGGGGACTTCCTGGACAGCCGAGGTCCTTGCTCCAGGCACCTCCTCCGGCTGGCGTTAGCCTCGCATCCAGCCAAACCTCTGGATTCCGGAAAACTGAGTAAAACCGAGCAAGAAAAGACCTACCGCCTGCACCCCATCTGGCCGCAGCCATTCTGGAGAACGTCGAGGGCGGAGGCGTGGCTGAGGGTCCCCAGCCTATAGGGAGGGAGCCAGGATTTAAACCCAGCGCTGTAAGACTTGGGAAGCAGAGGGCCCAGACCCAGGAGGAGGCTCCCCGGAGCTGGGCAGCCTGAGGCTTTGGGGAGCGGCTGGAGGGGTGGGGGGAGACTCTGGCTCCTGATGAGAGGTTTGCAGCCTTCTCTGACCATTGGCTGGGGGGTGGGGGGAGTGGATACCCCCCTTTCCAGTGTGTGTGAGATACAAGGAATTGCAACAGAGTTCTGCATCCGTGCCCAGCCCTTCTTTGAGGCAGGCTCTTGCCAAGTGTCATCATACCTACTTCAAAACAGTTATGTATTTATTTTGGGGTTTTTGAAACAAGGTCTCACTGTGTAGTTCAGGCTGGCCTAGGTCCTGCATCCACAGCCTCCCAAGTGCTGGGCTTACAGGCCTGGTGTCTGTATTTATGGATGGTACTGGGGGTTGGACCTGGGGCTCCTGCATGCTAGGTGAGCACCCAGCAAGGCCATTCCCAGAGCAGCCTCCTACTCTTCTTCCTCAGTCATCAGAGGCTTGGTTTCTGGGACGAGGTTAACAAGGGGCGGGGCTTGGGCAGGGCCCCCAGCTCAAAGGTAGAGTTCTTGTCTAGCGCACGTGAGTCTTGGGGTTGATCCCCAGTCCTGTAAAATAAACAAGCCAGCCTTGTTCTCCGGGAGGACAATGGGGCCTGATGTCAGCACATGGGCGGAACAGTCATTCCAGCTACCTTCCCCCCACCCCGGAAGTGTAGGCTTTTTGCAGCAGGGTGGTTGGTGGGCACCTAGCGGCAGAAGCTCACCACCCCACCTAGTTTGGTGGTTAGAGGTTTTCTTGAGAATGACCAAGTCAGAGTTCTGTAGGCAGAGCGTGGGATGTGAAGGGTGCTTCCTGGGCCTGACCGCTAATCTTGCTTCCTCATTTAGGAGAGGACGGGGTGAGGGAGTCATTACTGGGTCAGCTGCTTTACAGAAGTTACCAAGAGGGAGCTGGGTGAAGTGGTGCGCCCCTGTAATCCCAGCACCCCTAGGGACTGTACTCAGGGGCAGGGCAGCGGCTCTCTGCGAGACATACTGGCACTCACCTTGGAGTATCATGGGTTGGTGTTGTCAAGCTGGGTTCTGCTCCCTAATCTAGGACCCTGAGTCTAAGTTCAGCGTCCACTGGAGTCCCCGGGCTGCTTCATTCAGGTGCCTGAGGTAAGGGAGGGGGAGATGAGGGCTCTGACCTTAGCCCTGGCCACGCCTGCCTGGTGAGCAGGCCTTCAGGTTACAATTATCAATGGGGCCACAGTTACCAGTCTGGTGGCCTCCTAGCTCCCCTCCCCCAGCTTCAGTGGGGGCAGGATGGTGTAGGCTGGGGCCAGGAGTGCCCTGGGAAATCCCCATCAGGCTTGCTGTGGTGCTTCCCAGCCTTCCTCTGCACAGAAGCCTTAGAAGGAAAGAAGCAGGGGAGGAAGCCTTGTGTGTGTGTCCGTGTGTCATGTGTGTCCGTGTCTGTGTCTGCGCATGTGTGCATACTGCAGAGTATGCTCTGTGTACGTGTGTTCTCACCCATCCTGTGGTACTAAGGATTGAACCCAGGGCCTTTGCTCTAGCTATATCCCTAGTCCTCGGCCTTTATTACTTATTTTGAGATGGGCGAAGTTGCTGCAGCTGGGCTGAAACTTGCAGTCCTCCTGCCTCAGCCTTCCAGAGTGCTGGGATTACAAGAGTGTGCGCATATGTTGACAGAGGACCCCTGTGGGGCCCTGCTCTAAACAGGTAAAGCCATGTCCTCCCTATGTGTCCTTGCGTCCAGGTGTTCCTGGTGCTGCCGGGGCACTTCCCAGGAGCCCTGCTGCCCATGAGAGCAGGTATTTGGCTCCTGGCTGAGCAGGTGGACAGGCCCGGCAGACCCACCAGGCAGTGTGTTTGTTGGTTCCAAGGTGCCACTGATCCCAGCCTGGGCTGGCCAGGGAAGCCAACCCTTAGATGGATGGACTGAGGGCCAGGAAGATAGCTCAGTGGCATAAGCACCTACCTGGCAAGTGTCCTGAGTTTGATCCCTGGTACAAAAAAAAAAAAAAAAAACTGAGATGGATGAACCAAGGCTTGGTGCCATGGTGCCCTCATGAGCCCCGCCATGCCACATGCCGGCTCTGGGCACCCTCAGCATCTCTGGGGGAGGCAAGATTCCTATTTCCATTCTGCACAAGTCATGAAAATCAGGGTTCAGGTCACATCTGCCAGGCAGTACCTCAGACCTCTGACTCTGGGACTCTGAGTCATGGAGGTAGGTCTTTCAGGATAGGCTCCTTGTGGTCAGACAGGGTAGGAGTGGGCACCGGGCAGCACACAGAACAGCTTGTGGGTGTGAAAACTTGGGCAGGACAGGCCTCAAGGATCCCTGAGTGGGGGAACACATACCAAGGCTAGGAGGCCTGTGGGCCCCACAGCAGCTGAGGGCGACACCCTGGAGATGCTGCCTGGGGAAACTCCAGGTTGGGCCATCACTGCCTGCCTGCGATCTCTGAAGGGCACCAGGGGCTGGGAGAAGCTGGCAGGAGCCAGGCCACTGCTGTGCCAGGGTTGTGTCCTGGTGGCTGCGCCGAGAGCACTGCTTTTGAGGGCTGCGGTAGCTCTCAGCTGCCTTTCACTCCTGTGGCCGCAGTGAGGACAGTCTGTCTATCTCTGCATTGGCTGCTGGGTGCTGGTGGTTTATTTCATTTTCCTTCATTCTGTGGGGGAAGGGAAGTTCAACCCCCAGGAAACTGAGGCACAGGTGACGAGTGATGGGCATGTTGAGTCAGGGTTCCAGCATGCCCTACTTCTATTAGCATATCCCACCACCCCTGCTACATCCCACCCTTTGTCCCCTGAAGGACATAGGCTGTCCTGTGACTCCAGCTGTCTTAGGAGGAGGGAAACTGAGGTCCTTGGAGGGGAAGCGAACCACCAGGCCAGCCAGGAGCCAAGAGGTGTTCTGTTACCCTCTCCTTAAATTGCTGTCCCTGTGAAATGGGGACCCTTCCTGGGGATCCTCCAGAGCTGGGGCAGCACTAACCCAGAGCCTCTGGCCTTCCTGCACAGGAGCCAAACGGCCATGTCCTATCACAGCTTCCTGGTGGAGCCCATCAGCTGCCATGCCTGGAACAAGGACCGCACGCGTGAGTGTCTGCACTTGGTGGTGCCAGGGGAAGGATACAGGGCAGCCAGGCGGAAAGGCAGGCGCTGCTGGCCAGGCCTGCTGTGGATGCCGCCACAGGTGGCGGGGTGGGGTGGGCAGTATAGCCTGGGCTCCTGGGGGACGGCAGGGGAGGAAAGGAACCTGCAGTGGTGGGAGATCCTGAGCTGTGAGGAGGGGACGGTTTAAGAAATGTAGTTGGGTTTGGTGCCACAGACCTGTAATTCCAGCGCTCTGAGAAGCTGAGGCAGAATCGCCCAGCCTGGGCAATTTAGTATCCTAGCAAACCCTGTCACAAAATAAAATAAAAAGGCTATGACTGTAGCTCAGGGTGAAGGTCCTGGGTTCAGTCCCCACTACAGCAAAACAAGAACGAAGAGGAGGAGGAGGAAAGCAAGGGAAGTGGTGATGTTTACACACCCAGACGGAAGCCAGAGGAGCTAGACTTGGGGACAGAGTAGTTGCTGGGCAACTGGGGCAGTGAGGTCCCTGGGGTCAAGCAACTTGTGCAGGGGATCTGAATGCATGCAGATAGGGGATTCAGGGTTCACCCCCGGCAGAGGCTGAGGAGCTCGTGGGAGCCCATCCGAGGAGAACCGGGTTCCTGAAGGGTGAGACGCTGCCCAGGTGACCCTGAAGCACGTTCCTGGTGGAGCGTGGCCAGAAGGGTTCTGGGCTCCCAATGTCCCCCCTTCCTCCTCTGCTCCCTCCCATCTGCCCTGCAGAGATCGCCATCTGCCCCAACAACCACGAGGTGCACATCTACGAGAAGAGTGGGGCCAAGTGGACCAAGGTGCATGAGCTTAAGGAGCACAATGGGCAGGTGACAGGTGGGTCACACTGGCTGGGATCACCTTCCTGAAAGGAGGCAGGAGTTCCTGCAAGGCCACTGAGACTCCCCCCACTCCCTGTACTAGGATAGTTTGGGTTTCAAGGAATTCAAATTGGTTTAGGTTCTATATAAAGAGATTATGTTGGCAGGTATCAGTGAAAAACTCCAAAGAATTGTGGCCTTTAGGAGTGGCTGGATCCAGCAGCTCAGTGTTACCAACACTATTCTTTTCTACCTCTTGGCTTCGGAGAGCAGTCGTGCTCCCTAACAAGCTCTAGTGGCAACCCCTAGAGTCATTCCAAGTAATAGTGGATTTTAGGGGACGCGCTTGCTAGGCAGAGGTGGCGTCCTTCCTGACTGTGGCTTTGAAGCCCCTCCTACATGACCACTTGGCTCCAGTGACTCCAGCCTTCTGTGTCCCCTGCACCACCCCCCAGGCATTGACTGGGCACCTGAGAGTAACCGCATTGTGACCTGCGGCACAGACCGCAATGCCTACGTTTGGACGCTCAAGGGCAGCACGTGGAAGCCTACGCTTGTCATCCTGCGGATCAACCGTGCGGCCCGCTGCGTGCGCTGGGCTCCCAATGAGAACAAGTTTGCTGTGGGCAGTGGCTCCCGCGTCATCTCCATCTGCTATTTTGAGCAGGAGAATGACTGGTAGGTTCCGGGACTGGGCCAGAGTGGGCAGGCGGGACCTGGGAGTGCAGGCCTCAGTGGAAAGCATGAGGGGGCCCCAGGAAGCACCAGAAGAAATGGTGGGGCCCGCTCGAGTGACCTTGGGGGAAGGCCAACCTGTCTGGGGCTCTGCACAGTCCCTGCATGGCCCCACAACCCCCACTTCAGGCCTCACTGCCAGTGTCCCTGACTTTGTCGCATTGGCGAGGTGACCTGCCTGTCAGCCTGCAGTGCACTGCTCTGAGTTCCTTGTCCCACTGGGCAGGGGCCTGGCAGGGGCACAGCTTGAATCTGGGAGACACAAGTTCAAATCTTGACATGGCCGGTTAGCGACTGGGGTTGTGAGAGGCTGGGAGGAGACAGAATATGATGTTTGTGCCCTGAGGACCCATGCACCGTGGGCTGCCTGCAGCAGGCAGGCCCAGGGCCCTCGCTCCGGGGCCCTTGGGTCCCCCCAGCTGCTTACCTGTCTGGCTCTGCCCAGGTGGGTGTGTAAGCACATCAAGAAGCCCATCCGCTCCACCGTGCTCAGCCTGGACTGGCACCCGAACAACGTGCTCCTGGCTGCCGGCTCCTGTGACTTCAAGTGCAGGTGAGTTGTGGGCGCCCTGGGAGGGCTCCCTCATCATTCCCAGGCACTCACCAGCACAGGGCGTTCCTTGCCACTGCTGAATGTCAGCAAAGTCCTTCCAAGCCCTCCTTTTCTGCCTCCTAGAGCCATCCATTCCTCCCATTTGCTTCCCTCTGAGGGAGAATGAGTAGGTGTACTTATTCATACTGAGGTGTGAATGTCTGGTAAGCCGAAACAAACCCTGGTTCATTTTCTTAAGATCTGGAATGTAGAAAATCTCTTGTTTTACATTTTGGGCCCAGACTTCGGGTATCACTTGGTCACCAAACTGCAGTTCCTCCTAGTTCTGGGTAGACAGGCAGGCCCCTGCCCTATCTCTGAATCCCTACTTGCAAGGAACCAGAGGCCCTGTGTCCAGAGAGGATGATGTTCTGTGGGCTTTGCTGGTAGCGGGTAACTGGTGTGTGGGCCCCTGCTGTTAGGTGTGTATCGAGATCAGTATCAGCCAGGCATGGTGAGATGTACCTGTAATCCCAGCACTTTGGGAGGCTGAGACAGGAAGATGCAAGTTTGAGCCTAGCCTGGATAAACTAGTGACTTAGCAAGACACTGTCTCAAAAGAACAAGCTGTGCATGGTGGCACGTGCCTGTAATCCCGGTTCCGCAATTGGGAGACTGAGACAGGAGTATCACCATGAGTTCAAGGCCACTGTGGACTACAACATAATAAGTTCAAGACCAGCCTAAGCTGCACAGAGAGACTTTATCTCAAAAAACCTCAAAGTAATTAAACAAATTAAAAATAAGCCAGATGTGCTACAGCCGAACTGCATTGTGAGGCCCTGTCTCAAAAACTCAAAAAGTGGGCTGGAGAAATAGCTCAGTAGAATAAGCACCTGCCTGGCAAGCACAGGGCCCTGAGTTCAATCCCAGGTACCTAAAAAAAAAAAAAAAAGTTATCTTTGGGTTGAGGAGATAGCTCAGTGGAATAAGTGCTTACCTGGCAAGTGCAAGGTCCTGAGTTCGATCCCTGGTACCACCAAAAAAAATCCCTCAAAAGTAAGTAAATAGAAAATAAGCCGTGTTGGTGTCACACATCTCTAATCTTACCATTCTGGGAGGTTGAGGCAAGAACATGTTTCAAAGTAATTAAACAAATTAAAAATTATGAGTGAGACCATGTCCCAAAACGAAAACTAAAAAAGGGCATGGATGGAGGTGGGTGCAGAGGGCTTCAGTTCAGGAGTGGGAGGCGGCAGGCTGCCAGAGGGCAGGCTGTAACGGGGCCGGCCTGATAGGGACCGGGCTGTGGCTGTGGCTGTGGCCTGCACCGACTATAGCCAATTCTTGGGCCCCTGGGGTTTCCAGAGCTCATAGGACACTGAGGTGGGAGACCCCTTGGCTCTGTCTTGTTGCACAAAGGGGAAACTGAGGCCTAGATCTTTCCAGCGTGAAGATGCAAGTCATGCAGAACTGGGTCCAGAGCCCGAGCCCAGTACGCTGTCCCTGTCATGCTGGCTGGCCCTGGCTGGCTGCCTTACCAGCCAGTCTAGGAGCCAAGCCCTTCCCAGCCCCTCCCGAAGCCTGTGGCTGTCCTTCTGCCTTCTGGCAGGATCTTCTCAGCCTACATCAAGGAGGTGGAGGAACGGCCAGCCCCCACCCCATGGGGCTCCAAGATGCCCTTTGGAGAGCTGATGTTCGAGTCCAGCAGCAGCTGTGGCTGGGTGCATGGCGTCTGTTTCTCAGCCAGTGGCAGCCGCGTCGCCTGGGTCAGCCACGACAGCACTGTGTGCCTTGCCGATGCCGACAAGAAGATGGCGTGAGTGCGGGGGTTGAAGGCAGGGAGGTGGGGGGACAGAACAGAGTTGGCAACAGTCCTGTGTGGCTGACCTTGCCCTTCTCCTAGTGTGGCGACCCTGGCCTCTGAAACTCTGCCGCTGCTGGCCCTCACCTTCATCACTGAGAACAGCCTAGTGGCAGCGGTAAGCGAGCTGTGGGCAGAAAGAGCCGGTCTCCCTACGTATGAGCGCAGCTCTCACCATCTCTGTTCCAGTCTCTCCTGCCTTCCTCTCTCCCCACTTCCTTTTTTCCATGTGTTTGTATTGAGCAGAATACTAAGCAGAATCAAAAAATTTATTAGGCTGGGCATGGTGGCATGTACCTGTAGCCCCAGCACTCAAGAGACTGAGACAGGAGGAGAGCTGCAAGTTGGAGGCCAGCCTGGGCTATAGAGTTGAGTTCAAGGGCAGCCTGCACTGCAGAGTGAAACCATGCCTCCAAAAGGCAAAAAAAGATCCAATATATATTCTCTTTAATTTTTGATTTATTACAGTAAAGACATTGCCATTAATTCCTTTCAAAACTGTCCCCCTCGCCTTAGCTGTGACTTATCCCGTAGTTCTTACTACTTCCTGGAGCAGTCTGCAAGTCCTCTTTCATGCTTTAGGAGTGCTGTTGTGGCTCCTCCGTGTATTGAACTGGCTCCAAACATTTCCCTTCCGTGGTCATTTTGGCTCGGGGAAGAGCCAGAGGTCACACTGCCAGATCCGAGGAATAAGAAGGATGGGGACACACTGTCACTGCCATGAATATAAACTTTCCGTAAAACAGGAGTGATGAGATAACATGAACCAGCTCCCCACAAGGGACATCATCATGTGCTGGGAGCATAGAGCAATAAAGCTTTAGTATAAATGATGGGATAAGTGTTTGAAGTGAGGGGAGTTTTTTTGTTGTTTTTTTTTTTTTTTTTGGTGGAACCAGGGATTGAACTCAGGCCCTTGCGCGAGCCATCTCCCCAGCCCCGAGGGGAGTATTTTGAAGGGAACTAATGGCAATACATATTTAATAAAATTTTTAAGCATTTACTGTATCTTTGGATCACATCTCCTAGGTTGGGTTATGCTACAGCAATAATTCCCAGCTGCAGTGGCGTAGCGGGTGTCGAAAGGGCTGGCGGAGACCGTGTGCAACACGCTGCCCTGCAGGGAGAGGAGGGAAGTGTAGAATCAGCCATCGTAGCCATCGTAGCCTGGGTCCCCACACCTCTGCTTATTCTTTACTGACCGTTGCAAATGACATGACTACACCTAACTTGAGGGTGGGTTTGGGGTGTGCTGGTCCACCATGTATCGGGAAAGGTACTACTCAGAGGCATGTGGTAGCCTGCCCTGGGAATCCCAGCAGTCTAGAAAGCTGATGCAGAATTGCAGGTCTGAGCCCAGCCTAGGCAACTTAGTGAGACCCTGTCTCAGAACTAAAAAAAAAATTAAAAGGTCTGGGGATGTAGCTCAGTGTAAAGGCCCTGGGTTCAATCCTAAGTGCCACCAAAAAAAGGGGGGGGTGGATGTTACTCTTCCTTTCTTCTAAACACTTGCTTATCTATCCGTGGATTCCTTTTTCTTCCCTCTGTGCATGTGGGCATGCCTGAGAAGGGTGAAACTGGCTTTCTACCTAGAGGAGCCAGCCACTAGGGGGCCCGCTGGCCTGGGTGGGAGTCCCAGACAAGTCTCACCTACATGCTGTCTCTGCACATCTGTCCCCAGTGATGTCCCTGGGCTGGGCACTGGGCCCCTAGTAGCGGTGGCCCCATCAAAGCCCCACCTGAGCCTTCAGGATTCCCCCAGGTAGAGAAGGGGGTGCAGCGCCTGGCTAGGCCAGGGCTCAGTGGCACCCCTGCCTGGCTGCAGGGCCATGACTGCTTCCCTGTGCTGTTCACCTACGATGGTGCTGCTGGGAAGCTCAGCTTCAGCGCGCGCCTGGACGTGCCCAAGCAGAGCTCTCAGCGCGGCCTCACAGCCCGGGAGCGCTTCCAGAACCTTGACAAGAAGGCGAGCTCGGAGGGTGGCAGCGCAGCAGGTGCCGGGCTGGACTCGCTGCACAAGAACAGTGTCAGGTGAGGAACGCAGTCCTGGGGAGCAGGTTGGCTTCTAGGTCATACCAAGAAAAGCATCAGAGCTGGCCATGGTGCGCTGACCTGTAATTCCTGCCCTCTACGAGGTTGGGACAGGAGGATTATTAATTTAGGAAGACCGGATGGATGGATGGATGGATGGATGGATGGATGGATGGATGGATGGATGGATGGATGGAT
>NDGN011498810.1:1455-21938 GCA_002564285.1 Tympanoctomys barrerae
AAAAAAAAAAAAAAAAAAAAAAAAAAAAGAAAGAAAGAAAGAAAAAAGAAAAAAAAAAAGAAATTGATGAAGCACTAAATAATACTGAATAAACGAAAATCTTATTAAATGATTGCATACCCTTCCTGTCACTCTCAACCGATACCATGTTAATACATCGGTACATGCTATGAAAAATAAAAAATACACCCGTCCAGCCTTCTAACTCCCACCCTGAAGGGGACGCTGGAGTTACTGAGGGTGAAGCCCTCATTTCCCAGCCAGGAGTGTTGGCTTGTGCAAGTTCACCGGTCACTTCTGTCCTCTGGCCAAGAAAGCTGCTGCTGCAGGGCACACTGCATTCCTTCAGCTTGGACTGTACACCCCGCCCGGCTGCCTCTCCAGAATAAAGCATCACATCTGCCGGGCAGTTCAGGAGGGGTCAGCTCCAAAGGTCCTACTGGTAGCATCACCTGATGCCTCTTTCACAAGGTGAAAAGGAAGTCTCAGTCTGTCTGTCTGTCTGTCTGTCTGTCTGTCTGTCTGTCTGTCTGTCTGCCTATCTGTCTGTCTGTCTCTGTCTCTCTGTCTTTCTGTCTCTGTCTCTCTCTGTCTCTGTCTCTCTCTGTCTCCCCCCATCCAAGTCCTCCCTCCTTCCCCCCTCTAACTGTCCATGCTGATGTGCACCTCCTCTGCACACACTGGTGCTGCAGGGATGCACCACCTCCAACCCTTAGGGCCCTCAGCATCTATGCTATAGAAAGCCTGTAGGACGTGCTACCCCTAAATGCGCCACTTTGGAATGAGAATTATTTGGAGCTGAAGGAAGCTGATAAAGAGCAGATGAAAGAGGTATTACCTGACTTTCCCTTGTCTGTAGTACGTGGAGAAAATAGTCATGTTACCAGACACAGAGTCAAGGCCCCAAAATACCTGTGTAACTGACCTCATTAAAATAATTCTTGGGCCAGCCAAATAGCTCAGTGGATTAAAGTGCCTGCAAGCAGGCGCAGGGGCGTGGGGTGAGGAGGTGGGGGTGGGGGCTGCTCTCCCAGCCTGTTGTGCTGGCCCTGCCCCCAGGGTGTGCTTAGAAGGCAATTGACACTGGGTGGTGTGTGCCTGTAATCCCAGCTTTTGGGAGGTTGTAAACAGGCAAATCACTATGAATCTGCTCTAGTAGTGAGACACTAAACACCCTGTAAACCATTCCCTAAAATACAAAAATAGATAGATAGATAGATAGATAGATAGATAGATAAAAATAATTCTTGTTTTTCTTAGCTTCTTTATGCATTTTAATTTTTTTATTGCCATTTTCTTCTGTAGTCTAGAAGCAACTGGAGTTTGCCACCACCCCATTGCATCCACATGTTTCTTGGGGGAATTTCTGTTATAAAATCGAAGATATGTGCTTTTTTTCCTGTTAATCTCCTTTATGTGAATTTAATTCAGTCCCAACCAAAGAAGCAAAGAAGGTAACAGTAATGCTTTCCCGTTCCTCCACTATTTCCAGTGGAAGGGGCTCGCTTTCAACCCTTGAACTGTCACTGAACATTTGCCAGTTGCCTTTTCACCACCGGCTGTGACATTTAAGCTGAAATTATTCACCACTGTGAACCATTCAAAGGAGAGCTTGCTCGTACTGTAATCTGACAACCTCCTTTAAAATTTCAGATTATGGTACTAGGAAAAAAATGCGACAGAAGGCCTTCCCCACTGAGAGGTTATGTGCGTCAAAGAAGCAACTGTGCAGCTGGCTGTAAGTGCACAGAAGTAAAGGGAGAAAGTATAGATTTTCATTCAGGAAATCAATTAAGACTTACTGTTTCTCCTTAACAAATTGATTCTCATTATCTGCATGAAAATGTTAGCCAAATGATATTGAAACATTTAATGATATCTTATCACTATTCATGCACACAAGAGCACAGGCACGGGCTTGAGTATCTAAAGTGAAAGAGTTCTTAAAGGAGAGAACGGTGTCAATTTTTAAAACAAGCATTTCTATTATCTTTAAGATTAACTGCAAAAAAACCACCTATGTGTATTCTCTTTTAAAAGGTTTCAAAATAACCCCCAATGACAGCAAACACTATGTTGAAATATACACACCAAAGGTATTCTACCTAAAGAAAAGCAACACAAGTATCTAGCCAAATATAATTTTAGGCAAAAGTCTGTAGAAGGCTCAAAGGACTAAGTGATAACTAGCAAAGAATTTAGGTCCAGGAATATAGCTCAGTGGCATGAGCGCCTGCCTGGCAAGTGGAAGGTCCTGAGTTCAACTCCCAGTATTGAAAAAGAAAAAAAAAAAAGAATGTAGATCATTCATTATCCTGTATACACGGGATGGGAAAATAGACAACAGCAACTAGGACAAGGCATAGCAGCAAATATTTAGCATACTGAATTATATTCTATAGTCCCAACTCTAACACGTAGAGGTACCTGTCGTATTGGCATGCCTAGTCATATGGACACACACATAATTAAATTTAGACTCAAATACAATCACAGTCACAAATTCAGCTCTTCAGTTACACTAGTCACATATTAAATTCTTATTATCAATGAGATTGATGACTATCATGTCACACATATTAGAAGCTGTTTCCATCATTGCTGAAAATTCTATTGGACAATATTCTTCTAGAACACAAATCAAAAATTTAACAGAAAATAGAGGATAGGGGAATCACTGAACATAGTGTTGTTTTACTTTGTTGCAGAAATGATTTTTCATTTTTCAAAGATGTACATTACTGAATTATATTAGTTACAATTATTTTACAAGGGAATCCTCAATCCCTCACATATCTACAAATAAGACTCAATTCTATGAATAGTAATTTCATGTAAGTTTATATAAATACTTTTTAAATTACGCTGTATCCCAACCATGCTGATTTTGAAGATGGGTGGGGGACGTGGGGGGGGCAAACCAGCTAAAAGCCACACGAGGGTGTGTTATCGTGACAAGAAAACAGAGTGAGAAGCTTCCCCTCCCATTGCCCCCAACTGTGTGGGCCAACATACACATTAAATTCTTAACCTCCAACCCTTCAGAGCTCGATCAGACCAGGGTCGATAACATGCAGAAATAAGTTCAGACGAAGCTGTTGGTCTTCATGGCTTCACTCAGGTCCTGCCAGTTCATGTCACATTCCTACCCCGACTACCTCAAGGTGTCAGACTTATGAAACAGGGTCAGTGAGTCAGAATGGGATTCTCAGAGACCTAACCTCATTCAAGTGGTTTCTCCATAAAAGGGAGATTCATACACAGAGACGTGGAGGAAAGCTCAAGACGAAAGATGGAAGAATGTAACTACTCAAAAGGCTTCAAAGGAGACACGTGTGGGCACTCTACTCTTGGGCTCCTGACCTCCAAACTTTGAGAACATTGCTTGCTGGGACTTTGCTGCATTAATTTCTGAAAAATAACCACAAGGCCCAACGTCTTCATTCCCTAAGCTCTCTTATGTAGCTCTAACAATAATAGGATGTATTAGTAATTCTGGTCCTATTATTTAGAGAAAAGCCACAATCACGACCCTCAAACTGTAGAGCTGTTTTCAAAATAAAATATTACAAGGCACTGAGAATTCCAGAACTTACACTGAAAGGGCTGTAGTGTTCTGGAGCCAGGAAAGCATTCACACTTATTAATGCTCTATTGTGCAGCATCCTCAGCTGTGTGTGGAGCGGGCAGAGGGAGGGACTGGCACAGATGGGCGCAGCACCAGAGGAAGCTCTGCTGGGGAAGAGAGTTGCGAGGAGGACTCTGAGAGCTAAAGATAAAAAGATAGCTATGCTCAATAGCAACTTCATTATTTTTAAAGATTTGCAAACATGCTCCCATGACCAATTTGACTTGAGATGATGTATTTTTATTGATTTCAAGCTGAGGAGTCTGTCAAATCCCAGAAACTCAGGGGTATATTGAACAAAAGCAGGTAGGCCTGATGATACAATTATAGCTATTGATATGCTTACCTAAGGAACACAAGCATTTTGCAAATACAATTAGCTTAATTTATGTAACCATACTATGAGCTAACGATATTATTACTCTACTTTTATGGCCTTGAAAGTGCAGAGAAGCTGTAGAACTTTGCTAAAATTATTGAGGCACAGGCAGTGTTTTAACCCATTTTCCATCTTTGGAGGTCGTGTTTTTGCTGCTCTGCTACAGCTTGGTTTGCAGACAGCTGTGCTAGTGCTTGCCTCCAAGCATAGATTTAGTCCTGCAGATGCATAGAGAGGAAAAAATGAATCAGCTGTAGTTCAATCCACAGGGGACTCAGTTAAATGTGCAAAAAAGGGGGACACTTTAGAGCTGGAAAAGCTGCGGTCTTTAGGGCTAGTCTTGCAAGCTGTGCTGTGATGAAGCAAAACAAGGGGGCGTTATACACATGAAGGTGGTGTCTCCCTTCCTGGAGTGGGACAGTCAGTAGAGGAAGGAATACAGTTAGAGAGACCCATCAGAAAGATTCCCTCTGCACCGAAGCAGGTGGGCCATGTGTGCAGCTGCGCGAATTTTCTCCTTAAAGCAATTCAGTATGCTGTGCATTTATTCTTCTTCATGTTTCTGTTTGTATGTAATTATTCACAACATATTCTTAACATGTTCCTATAGACATACAAATACATCCCTTTTGGATTTTTCTTTGAAACAGAACAATAGTGTACAGCTCAGCTTCAGGCTGCTTATATAAAATATACAATGAATGGTAAGCTGCAAATTGTTTAAACTCACATGCTTTAAAATCAGATTCCCTTTCTAAAACTATGAACACAAAAATGTGCATAAGTAGGTCGTCATCTGTGTGTGTGTGTGTGTGTGTGCACACGCGTGTGTGCACATGTGCATCCCCACTAGATATACATTCTGGGAAAAATTTTTAACTGGCCAAGTATTCATAAGAAATAAAATGTTATGGTTAAATTACTACCAAAATTTAGTCTTTTGATAGATATACATACATATGTATCTCACTCAAAGTACTATGCTGATTAAAAGGATTTCTATGCAAAAATAATAATTACAAAGTAGAGTCCATTCATATTGTCTTAAAGGATGTTGATGAAGAGCCATATAGAACCGCAGGGAAAATGCTAACACTGACTAAACACTTGCTGGGTGTCAGAGGCCATGACAACACCCCCTGTGTGCAGTCCTCTCCCCAAACCTCAACAATGATTCCACCCAGAGCCGATGGACACTGCTGATGCAGTGTGAGTGACTCTAGGATCCAGAGAGCAGTAAACAGAATTTGATATATGTCACTGAATACTGCATCCCAACGCCAATGCCTGCCAATGAATAGGAACTGACTATGAGCATAGTGGTCAGAAGAAAATCAGAACAACCAAAAGTTATGAGAAAACAGAAAAAAATTATTTTTTCCAGTATGGGGGATTGAAATCACTCTGTGCTTGCCAGGCAGGCGTTTATTCTACTGAGCTATCTCCCCAGCCCAAAAACAAAAATAATTTACTACACTTTCTATTCTTTTGCCACACACCCTAGCACAGAGGCAATGCGTAGACTTCTAGGCCTCCTGTGTCATCTGACTGAAGGATTCTGCGCTACCCTAACATGTTAGATGCCATTCATGTGATGAGAATGAGTCACACGAAATAATCTAAATTAATTCAAAGAGTATTTATAACTAAGAAATTTAGCAATACTATTAAGGCAGCAGAAAATCGGTCCTCGCGGCAGTGGGGTATTACAGCACATCCATCGGGAAGTTTAACTCAATTACATTGTTAGGACTGAAAATGATCTTCTGAAGAAAAGGCGGAGCTACGCTTTCACTGTAGAGACTAGCTTCTGGAAGCTATAATTAGAGTTCACGGCTTCCCCTCAAGGATAGCAGTGACACGAGACCGTTCTTTGCCTCTACCCCTCTTAAGGGACACAACCACGCAGTCCTCTATCTGTGAGGACTGACTGGCGTCCCCCTTCCCTCGGGCACGCAGACTTGGGTCCTCACTCTGCGCTGCTGGAGGGCACGCGAAGCACGGCCTGTGTGCTGGACTAGAGCTTCACCACGGACTGCGTGGTCCTCTAGCGCACGGTGCCCACGTCGCCGCGGTCCTGCCACCGCAGGCAGGGGACAGGAGCTGCTTCACGGATCCTCCAGAGTCCGTTTCTACCATTTTCTATCTCGACCACATTTATGACTACTGCATCTCTTTTGGTATTGTTTCCTCGTGGCCCAAACAGGAAAATATTTGTGTCATTTAAGGACAAACCTGAACTGTATGAAAAGAAATGTGGCTGGCGGCACGGACAGGCCAGTTACCTGCGTTTTTCTGACTCTGACAAGCAATAATCACCTGTAGAAGGGACACTGCGCCCCGCCTTCCTCACCCCGAGGTGCTTCTCTGCCAACTCTGCACAGCAGGCCGCGCAGCAGTTAAGTTCAAACTAGCTACACAAGACTGGGCGTGGCGACGCCCGCCTGTAATCCCAGCTCATGGGAGGCTGTAAACAGGTGAGTCACTACAAATCCGATCTTTTTTTTTTTTTTTTTCTGGAACCAGGGATTGAACTCAGGCCCTTGTGCTTGCCAGGGAGGCGCTTATTCCACTGAGCCATCTCCCCAGCCCACGAGTCCGATCTAGTAGTGAGACACTAAACACCCCATAGACCCTTCCTTAAAATTAAAAAAAAAATTAATAATAATAATAAAAAAAAAAAAACTAGCCACACAGGTACCTTGGTGTGGACGTGCCAACCTTCCAGACACCAAGGCAATTTCTGGGAGTGCAAGTTAGAGCACAGGTCGAGTCAGGTCTACTCCACTTTCCTGCAGGATCTGGGAGATCCACACGCACTCAAGGGACCCTGAATATCCAGTTGGAAATTAAGTTGCATCGCATATGAAGAGCACAAAGTGGGCACAACTTCTAATTGTGAGCAATCCCGTGTGTTTTCCAAATGAGGATACTAGCATACATTTGATTTTGATGCCTGTTCTACTTGAAACAAAAGAGGAAGTTGGGGTTAGTATTTTACAAGGGGGACACAGTCACCAGTGCCCAATAGCAGTGACAGCTGGCCACAGAGCTGTGTGGAAACTGCACTTGCACGCTTCTTGCCTGCCCTCTGGGTCATGGACACAGGGCTCAGCCCTCCTCTCCTCTGGAATTAAGTACAGCTTCCTCTGGGTCCTCTAAACACTCCCCACCCTTGGGTGCTACCTGCTTCTGCTTTACTTTCCATCTCACTGAAAGTCACCTCTTACTCTGTTTGGGGTTTAAGCATCACCTGATTTATCCCAGTGGTGACTTCTTCATCTTCTCTGGCATCCTTTCTAGGCCTTCACATGGCCTCCGGAGCCAGGCATGCTACAGAGAGTTACTGCAAACGCAGGGCTTTCTGGGAAGGCTGAGATTCCCCACTCCCTACATAACCCTACAAAACTTTACATTACTGAAACTCCCCCAACAAGACTGTATCCATAATTTGGTGGAGGGAGCAGTAGAACATTTTTTTCAATATTTTTAAATGATTTCTCCATGGCTTTAATATAAATTTAACTAAACTTAAGTTCAATTATTTTATTTTTTTTACCACAATTATTGTTGTCAGCCGTTCTAAGTAGTTCCAAATTATGCCATTTCTTTTGTTGCATAAAATTAAATTTTTCTTCTTGACTTTGTTTTCAAGCACTAAGTTCCTTGTATGTGTACTTCGTCTGCAAGTGGCACTCAGAATAGAAACACTCTTACCTCAAAGGTCTAGATTTTGTTTCCTTTTGTGGCAGCTATTCCCGCACAACAACTTTAGGTCATTTTGTAGATTTAAAACTCACTGTACTGCTAAATAAAATATATTGAAGTCTACCCTCTGTCAGAATTTTCCAGCATTACCCAGTGTTGGTTTTCTCCAGACACCTCAACACACTGTCACAAACGTAGCTGCTCGTGGTATCCTTGATTTGCTATCCTCTCTCCGTGGAGGTTGGGAGTTCGATGTCACTTTCACCAGTTGAATCAAGGTGTCAGGAGAGTGTCTCCCAGCGCCCTGCAGGACTGCATCCCTGCTTCTCACCCCTTGATTCCACAACCTGAGCTTTCTCCTTTCATTCTTAAGTACCACAGCTCAGTCTCTTCTGAGCTCAGGTGTCTGAGGGTCTCAGATTTTTTTTTTTTTTTTTTAGTGGTTGGCTCAGCCTGTCCTGGGACTTAGGCTGGCACAGCATGTGGTGTGCTTGCAGTCCCTGCACTTACCTGAGCTTGCCTACTAAGAAGGCTCGTTAGACTGCTGAGCTATCTCACCAGCCGTGAGGCTCACAGATTGAAATATGCCTAAGAACAACTATGGACCACGAAGATAATCAAAGATAATCGCCTCATTTCAAAGACCTTAACCTTCATCAAACTAGCAAAGCATGTTTTCCCAAAGAAAGAAACTTATTAGCAGGCTTCTGGGAGGAGAAGGATGAGAACAGCTCCATGAAGACCAGACTCTGCCTTGCTGGGTTCAATTTTATCCACAAAAATACCACAATATTGGACCAGACATACGACCCCAAAATTATTTTATTTCCTGAGCATCACTAGTACAATCATATCTACAAAAACACTCACAAAGGGCTGGGGAGATAGCTCAGTAGAATCAGTGCTTGCCTGGCAAGCACAGGGTCCTGAGTTCAATCGCAGGTACCGCAAAAAGAAAAGAAAAGAAAAGAAAAGAAAAGAAAAGAAAAGAAAAGACCTCACAGTACTGGATCAAATGTATTACATGCAAATCATTTTGTTTTCTGAGTTGTGCCTAATAAGTTATTTACTATGATTCTTTAGAAAATAAGTATTTGTAACAAATACCATGGAAAGAAACTCATCCAATAAAGTATTTGCTAAGTAAAAATGCATTCCAATAATAATTTTGCAGTGCCTTGCTATGGTTTAGATTGAAAAAGGACCCCGAAGCTCTCAAGGTTGCAGGTGGCGGGTGGCCACATGGGAGGCAGCCTGGATGAGTGTGTGCTCATCCTAGCCTTCTCTCCGCTCCACGGCTGCCACTGAAGGGGCACTGCCCTCTGCCAGGGCCTCGCACCACGCTGTTCCTGCCCTAGAGCCAGCTCTCCATGGACGGGACCTTGCAGAACTGAGCGCCCTAGGAAATCTCTCCTCCTTTAAGCGGTGGGCATCCTGTATTTTGTCTCATTCACAGGAAAGTGATTAATACTTGCATAGATCCGAAAGAAATTGCATGTGATGTAAACCTATACAATCAGGTAAATATTTATAGATAAGAAAACAGAGAAAATTACTTAATACAGTCAGATAATTATTAGGTTGCAGTATTTCTGGGATGCCTAGAAGTGGTAGAAACACTGATGAGCCTAGAATCTAGCCGACAGGGCTGGGGAGACAGCCAGGGGCTTAAGTGTCCGCCTGGGAAGTGCAAGGGGCTGAGTTTGACCCCCAGTACCTAAAGTGAATGAATGAATAAATAAATAAATAAATATCCAGCCAACTAACTCTAAGCCAGTTACACACGTGCACATGCGCACACACCTAGATACATGGATAGTAGCATCTCAGAAATTTTAGAGAGTCAGAGGGGCACCAAGGAGAAAGCATCACATGAGATCTGTGAAGCAAAGTGAACCTAACAGCATGAACATAAGAGACCGTTATTATGACAGGACAAATTTTAGATTTGCCAATCTTGAAACAATACTGTTAAATCGAGTCATACATAATACAGTATACTCTGATTCTTGCTCAGCTCAGTGCTCTTTGCTACGCCGGGTCAAATACAGAAACAGAATGGTCAGCTCCTTCTCTGCAAAAATATGCCAGTCTCTATCTTGTTATACAAATCACAATTATCATTATTTTGACAAAAGCCTGTCATACTTTCAGTTAAGAGTGAAATTCCCACTGTGTACCTTGACATTTCAGGCCACCATGACTTATGACCTGAGAATCTGTCATTAATCAAATGTATTCTGCACTGAAATTGTTAGCAAGAACAAAGGCCTTTGGCTTGTGGAGATCTGGGCTATTTTTAAAGCCTGTTTCAGTTTAATAATTACTCCAGACAGATAGAGAAGCTAAGAAGACGAAAAGAGACAGAAAAGGCTAAATGTTTCTTCACCTGGGGAGTCGAGATGTGAATGTGTGCACATGTGCATGTGGGTAGGTGTGTGTACGTGTGTGCATGTGTGTAGGTGTGTGCGTGTGTGAAGGTGTGTGTAGGTGTGTGCATGTGTGTATGTGTATGCGTGTGTAAAGGTGTGTGTAGGTGTGTGCATGTGTGTAGGTGTGTGTATATGTGTGCTGTGGGGAGGATTTCTTTTTCCTGGTTAGAGGCTCAGCTTTTTCTGTCAGATTATCAAAATGGAATGAAAAAAGAATAAGTTAAATCCATGCTTTAGTTGCAAATAGTTGCAAAAACCAACATAACATAATTTTAAAAATGGAAAAAATATTTTCTCTCTAAAGAGACTGGTTTTATATAAATATATAGAAAGAGAATATGCATCTATGTCTCAAAATTCAGTTGTCTACTGTAATAATAATTCACACTATTGACTTACTGATACATCTATATTTATCATCAAGGCTTACTTTTATTCTAGCATGCAGTCCATTGAATACTTTATAGTTTTTCCTTGCAACTTACATTACAAAGCAGCAACTACATGATAAGGGGGAAAAGTAGCACAGGAGCTCACTTCCTACATTTAAATAAAACCCTGGTCACTTATGTAAACTTCGGTGTAGAAAAATCTCCTTCATTCCTTAAAAAATGTTAGTTAAGTCTTACTTTCCCACGGCCTTTCTGCATTACCCAGCTCCCTTTTGCATCTCCTATGCCAAGTTCTTTCATCATCTTTCCTGCTGATGATTCTGAGCAACAGGGACAGTAGCGAAACACAGAGAATTCAGGTAAGGTAGAACTTACTCAACCTCCAAGTTTCACGTAGACGGCTGAGTGCCTCTAGCCGAGCCTCAATGGGTATCTCTCACTCTCTCTCACTGTAAAACTCTCCATCAGTGACAGTGAGGCTCCTTTCCCTGCAGCCTTCCTGCCTGCAGTGCCTGGGGTAGCTGCCCCCTGAGATCTCTCAGCAGAGAACAGGGCTTTCTGCTCTGAGGCGCCTCCGTGCGCCTCCGTCCTGAGTCTCCTCGCCCTGCCGCAGACTCCACCTCGGCGCCCTTCACACACTGACCTCAGCCGTTCTCACAGCCTGAGCTTCTCATCGCAGACTTGCCTAGATGGTCTCTCCTAACCCAAAAGTACTTGAGTTAAATCTCCTAACGCATCTGTTTCTCTGCTATATCCTTAAAAATGAAATATCTCTAATACCCCCGCGAGGCCCATGCCAGGCCCTCTGCAGCAAGTGCACTCGCTCCGTCTGCTGCACATTACTTGTTGGGTAGTTTACTGTCTACTCCGGTCGCTGGCAGCCATAGAGAGAACCAAACATTTCTTCTAGCGCTCTTCTTTGAGTAATTGGTTGCCTTTTCTTTTTCTTTATAGATCATACATACAACACAGCTTCAGTGTTGTGAAAGATATTCCTGCCACTTCCATGTTGGCTCCAAAGAGGTCACATGCCACTGGGATAGGAGAAAGGACGGCAACTGAGGAACAGAGATCGGGCTGCTCGCCCTGGCTTGGCTTCGAACCATCCAGAAGCTGGGCAATCAAGTCTTACGAAATATTCCAGACTTCTTATAGTGTGTCCATCTCACGCATGCGAATCTGCTACTATTCTGAACTACATTCACAAATTAGTCCATTTTTGGCATCCTAATTTTACTTATGGCATTCTGCTTTCTTTGAATAATTCAGTGATTAATATTCTTGTACGCATAAGGTAAATCCTCATTATCTCAATTATCCTTTACATTTAGTGGCTAATTAAATAACATAATAATGCCAAATCTTATGCACTTACATGTTACATTCCCTTTTCTTCAAGATGTGAAATCCCACTTCCAAGATAGCACCCCACTGGAACAGTTGTATGTGTGTGTTGTGTGCCTGTCTGTAATTGTGAAAGTATTGTGGATAAAGAGAATTATGCCATCCGTACTACTTCACACCCAGGGTTTTCTTTTTTTTTTTTTTCCACTATATATAATTGGCATCTTTGCATGTTGGCTCATGTACATCTATCACATTTTTAATGAGCATAAAGCAACATATTCATTAGTGTGGAAAACTCATATATTATTTTAACAAGCAATAACTCTAAATCCTTTTTAAAATTCCACTCATCGGAATAGGGAGTCTGAGAGGATATACCGAAGCTGATGGTCCAGTAAACAATACGGCTTAGCCTTGATGATTTGGCTATCTAAGAACAGAGGTCGCTCCAGATAAAACCTGGGCTGGTGGCAGCACATCTGCCTTCAACCTAACACACCAAGCTTGGCTGCAGTTTGATACAATGGAGTCGACTGAGAAGAATGTCAAACTTCAGAGGCTTTAACTCCAAGTCCCCTAGTGTGCACCAACATTTTGCTTATTGGAGAGTGGAGTTTTCTCAGTGTTACAGAATATCTGGAACATTTCTCCCAGCTACCTGTCATGTGTGACAGACCTCAAAACGTTGGATGCCACCAGTGCACCTTGTCCTTTAGAGCAGGCACCCTCGATTTCACTGTGCTTGCTTTAGGGCAGCTGACAGGAAAAGGCTTGGGCACAGGCCTTCTTTGATGTACCTGAATGGGTGTGTGGAGGCCAGCCTTGGGGTACGCTTTTCCAAAGATCAATTAACTGGTACAATGATGTTGTGAATATCTTACTGAGGATCTGATGAGGGAAACCTAGAGCCTGAGATAAGCCTCGCTCGTGGAAATCTATTCACTGGTTTCAAGTCCTTATGAAAGTCTTTCATAAAGAGTTGAAACTTATTGCAACATAATCAAATCTAAGTAGTGAATAATGCACAGTGGATTCCAGCCAGTGGAAGTAATCATAAAGACACTGAAAATTTCTTAAAATATGAAACCTTGGCCTTCACTTTATATAGAGTGGCATAATTTCTACATTTGCAAAGGCATCATTTTTTGCATTAGAAATAATCTTCCTTAACATGGTATCAGAAATCAAGAAAATGGTTATTTTAAGGCAAAAAAAAAAAATTGTTGGAGGTGCATGGAAGGCTCTTGAGAGAAGAAACAGCGTTACTGATGGTTGGAAAAAATTTGGATAAACTAGCCAAAGAATATGTATTCAGGGTTCAGGAGGTGAATGAAACTGCATAGCCAAAGACAAAATAAATCTAAAATTAACATATCCAGGGACTAAACAGTATTCATGTAATTCAAACTTCAACACTCTTTTAGAACAGAAAAAGTACACTTGAATGCTGTTAAGCCTTTTTTTTTTCAATTACTGTGATTTGCTCTTGGCTGCTTCTGTGAAAAATTATATTACGTACCTCCCTCTTCTTCGGTGGTGGCACTGTTCCTTTAGGCCACCTTGCAACTATTTTCTGTGCCTGCTTTGTATATAATTTGTTCTGCAAAACTGAACTCTTACCAATTTCTGTGTAATCACTCCCAGAGGCACATATTAGCGCCATGGCCCCGGGTCCCAGGAGCCTTCTTAGATCCAGGCCGTAATCCACTGGCTAAATGAAGCAAGGTCTCTCCCGGGCCCTCACAGAGCGTGATTGGTGCTGTGTCACACAGCGCCATGCTGTGCGTTCTACTGCTCATTAATTAAAAATTAACTTGAAGGTGCTTTGTGTGGCGCGTGTGCCCCGTGGATGGCCCTCTTGCTCCCAGTTTCTTCAAATCTGGCTAACTCCTCTCCAGACTTCAAGAAAAGAAGGTCTTTCCTTTCTGTGAGAGTCCTTGTTTGCAACCTACATTTCATGCTTTTCAGGCAAAAGTATCAATGTAAGCTCAAGAAAAGATCCTAAGAATAGTTACTAGACAAAAATAAGCCTGTTCCTGGCTACATTTCTTTTGCTGTTGGCAGAGAATTATTTGAATCAACTGTGGGCTTAAAAAAAATGGCATTGGCTTATGCTGAATGCTGGCTGAAGTATAGTCTAGAAATCGTAGCAGCATCCAACCTAGGGCTGCGCTGGGGGCTGGATTTCTTTGAAGTCATGATGTGTGGTTAATTTTAGAAAAAGAAACACTGGGACTAATGGAAATTTTGGGTTCATAACATATTTCTATAGATGGGGGGAGATTTACTGAGATAACTAGTTTTTACCAGTAAATATCATTTTATAAATAATGATTTTCCCCATCTTCTGTATACTTAGTAATTATTCCTTTGAGATCTAGGATTGTGAGAAGTGAATGAATTTCATTCTACTAGCCAACTATCTAAAATGCTTTCTTGATAATTATCACTTAGAGGGTACCAAACCAATGTTACTTTTTCTTACTGTTGTTTTGTTTTTTGTTTCTTGGTCTTTTTGTCTTTTTGAGGGAAGGTATCACTATGCAGATCAGGCTGGCCTTGAGCTCACTTTGCAGCCCATGGCGGTCTCAACCTCCGATGATCCTCCTGCTTCAGCCTCCCTGGTGCTGGGATCATAGGCGTGCACCACCACACATGGCATCAGAACAATTTTAATGTTTAGTGCTAAATTACAAATCAAATTCCAAATATATACCAATCTCTTGGGAAAGCAATTCCTCCCCAGTGTGTCTACTGTTTGAAGCTGCACCTCACAACAATCAGGGCCCGTGTGCACACAGCTCACCAGCCTACATGCACCATTTTCTCTCTCTTGGCCTCAGTTTCCCTACCTGAAAGGTGAGAGCGGCAGAAGTGTGGATTTGGACAGATCTGCTGAGAAAAGCAGGAGTGAGTCCCGTCAGAGTGTCCTCCATGCTTGGCACATGGAGAGCGGTCAGTGACAGCTAACTACGGTTCATTTATCCCCGCGGAGGCACCAACTAGGTGTGCAACTCTTGCACCTGGAGCGCTAGAGATACCAAAGACGGCAAGAGCACACCAGGCACACGTGCTGTGATCAAGTTATGTGTCGAGTGTCTGGGTGCTAAAAATGATCGAAAACAGACAAAAACACACGGCATCAACCCTCCCTCTTCCAAGGCCCCCCTCTCCCTTGCTTTGACACACTTATCCACCACTCTTGTCACTTCCACAAGCTGGTCCTGCCTGAGTGCCGCTGGGAGGTGTGACAGAAAACATGGTAAGGGCTACTGCTGAGCACCGTCAGGAGGCTGCTGAACAATCACCGTGTCCTCACGCGCCTTATCAAGAAGAACCCTTCACAATTAGTAACAGGATAAAAGTCTGGTTATTGCAACCATGATCAAGAAATAAAGAATTCAATCTTCACTGTGAGTTACATCAAGTCTGAAGGTCAGTGGAGAAAGGAAGAATGATACTCAAGGCAGTAGAATTAAACAATTAATTCTACTCTACTGTGAATAACAGGAAAATGTTGAAAATCAGATTTCCTATCTCTTATGCACTAGTGGCATAACATTCTGGGGTATTAATTCTAAATCTTCTGAGCCAAGAGGTTTATCTTTATACAAACGTTTGTTGCGGTCAGAAGCCTTGTCCAGTTAGCTCTAACCATTTTTGGTAGAAAGTTTTAGGCACACACATGCACACCCAGCTGTATTTTGAGCTACAGTGAACTTGTATCCGGTAACGTGCACACATCGCAGGTGTGCAGCCCACATAGACATCTGCCCGGAAGGCTCCCGGGTCAGAACAGGTCGTTCCCCCCTCCACTGCCTTCCCTTCCACCCTCCCCTAGGTGATAATCACCGCCACTCTGAGCAGCGCCCAGGGAGAGTAGTTCTGCCTGCTCCTGGATTCCACGTAGACAAAAGGCTTTCTTTCGTGTCGGGTTGCTTCCCCACGTATCATGTCTGTGCCGCGCATTTCGACCGTTGAGTGAAGTATTATTTTTTACTGTTGCTCTCTCCTGACAAATACACGGGTTCGTCTGCACTTTCCACAATGGATGGCCATTTGGGCATTTCCACTTTTTTGATATCATAAATTGTGTCCCATGACCATCTTTTATAATCCATGTATCTTGAAAAATGGGCCCCAGGTTACGCCTGCGTCCTGCTAGGTAACTTACACTTGCAGTTTCCCCAGAAGCTGTGTCCTTCCCCCACCGGCCAGGGTACTTTCTACTTAGCATCTTAACCCTCAGTTGGGGAGGAGACTTTCTGTTAACATGCTTTCTGATGGCTGTGCTTAAATAATTCATTAAAGTGCTCTTTTAAATTGGGATACCTCTTTTCTTAACAAAAACATGATTTAAATATAAGCATCAATTTTAGAATACTGGAAGAAGATAAGGAAATCCAAAATTTGAAATAATTACCAAAGATAACATTGAAATCATGAATCAGTATGCTTTGAAATAACAATGTAGCTTTATATAGTTCTAGAAATATATTTTCAGGGATGTTTTAAGTGACATTTATTTTAGCTATAATGTTATATGCACTACTAATAGCAAATTTGTATTTTTTTAATTTCAGCCCCACAATATTGAGAATGCATACATATATTCAAATGCATTAATACAATTCAATAATGGTAAATTAAAATTTCTTTTTTTTCAGTTGGTACTGGTGATTGAACTCAGGCCCTTGCACTTGTCAGGCAAGCATTTATTCTACTAAGCTATCTCCCTAGCCCTAAAATTTCTTGTCATTGAATAAAATAAATAAAATATCAAATAAAGGTGTATTTCTTAAGAAATAGCAATGACATCGAAGGATTAAAGTTAATGAAATTATCCTACCATTCTATATGCAGGAAGTTAGTTTTCTTCATAAATAAATAATGTGGCATTAAAATTTTTATGAATATTGTTTTAACAATATGTTGATTTTTGATGCAGCAAGCAAAGGGTCATGCTGTTGCTATGAACCGGGATCACCAAGCAAGTTATGCCTATGTCAAAAGAAAAATGTCTAGAAAAGACAAAAAAAGAAAAGCAATAAAAGAAAGGAGCCTGAAATAATGGATGATTCCTGCATCTACCATGTGCTAAGAGTGCTAATGTTAGGCTAGCTCTTCAGTCTTTCTGGTACTTCATTTCCTTTCTCTATAACAAACTGGCATCTGCCCAGAAGAGTGTTTCTGAATGGCGATTCCGGAGTCAAGCCCACTTCCTGCGCTACTGCCCACTGGTCATCCAAGAGGTTTCTATGACCCATAATATTCCACGCACAACCAGAATTGGTCCCACCAGAAAATCTGCCTCTAGGACCAGACTGGGGTCTCCAGATAATTCCAAATTGTCAATAAACTGTAGATTCTTAGAAAAGTTCTGTGTGAAGGTTTAGATCGAGACAGTAAAGAAGGTGGCACTTAGTAGGGGCTGGATGTCAGCGGGTGGCCAATGTCAGGATTCCACAGCGCTGACTCCAGGTCCTCGATGTGTGACCCGGGAGCAGGCTCGTGGCAGGGACAGCAGGGGCTCCCGACTCCGTGACGCCTCTGCATGACCCGGCTCCCTTGGACAGGACCTTACCGAACCAGAAACGTCTGCCTTAGCCCCAAGCAGAGTGTATTTTGTTTCTTTTTCTTTGAAACTTGATTTTCATATAAGGGAAGTCTGTTTTAGGCTGGAGGGGATTCTTTGTATTAGTGCAGATTTATAGAAATATAAATTTAAAACATTTCCTAGCTTTCATAAAATTCACCCTACTGTAATCATTAAGCCAACTTACCCTGGCAGAAGAGAACATTGATCCTATTTCCAAAACATCCTCCTTTAATCTTCAATATAGTTTTCCCATTCCTCAATGGGAACTATTTTAAACATATAAGACATCATTTGTATAAACTGTCCCAAATAAAACATAGAACTCTTTGCAAACTTTTCCAGGCAATAAACTTTAAACTCATCCCTAAGTGAATACACTTGTATACTTATTCAAATTTCCAAGTGAATAAATCATAGGACTGAAAGAAATCATAAGAAAATTATCATAGTAACTCTGCTATTTAAAGTTCAAAAGACTTACCTTAAAGTGTAAATACATTGTAATTTTATTCTTGCTGTGGAGGGGTTGAAATAGAGACAGGAAGTGAGAAGTGGTACTGCTAAGTGTTCACAAAGCAGAGATCCATTTCTGTGGGAGGTTTTCACATTATTTACTTTCTGAGTGAGCAGGCTAACATCACAATTTAGGATGCTACGTGCAGAACCTAGGTGAACTGATCTGTTTCTATTAATGTGATGAATTATGACATTCAATAATATTATTTAACTGAAAACAGACTTTCTCCCCTTCAGTAACCAAGACAGCTTCCTGGACTCAGTTCTAGAAGTCAGTGCTCAGGGTGTGGAGCTTCAAGTTTCATATAAAGTCTCCTTCAAAAGGAGTCTAATGATGAAAGGTTCACCATCGTACCACATCAGGGCTAGAGGGACTGCGTGAAATCAACATTCCAGATTCCTCAGGGGAAGGAGTTGAGATTTAGACAATTTAATTCATGTGTAGCCAGTTGTAGAGCTGGTGTCAGCGAACAGATAGGAACGCCCAATCCAGAGCTGTCCATCTGTTTGCCTGCTATCATACCATGACGCTGTTTCATACTGAAATTCTATTTTTAATTCTTTTTATTAATACTTGTTTTTTAGGAACCTTTTCATCATGTTAGTGGGAACGTAGACCAGTACCGCCACTGTGGGAAATCAGCATGGAGAATCCTCAAAAAGCTAAAAATAGAAATTCTGCTCAGACTATAATTTTTGTTTTAAAGTATATAAAATACTGCACTGATTTCAGTGTCTCTCTGACATGAACTACCGCTAATTTAAGGAATTTGCCGGAGTTAATACTTTGGAAGAAGATGCCTGTGAGTCACTACCTTGTAAGTGGAACTTCTTTCAGTTCACTAAGTAAAATGTTCTGGCTGAAAAGATTATCTAAGAATGCTTTTCGAAAAATAATTTGATGTTTAAAAATCACTATTTAAAAACATGTCAGCAGCGGAGCCGGCTTCTGTGTGGACAGAGGTGGGGAGGTGAAGCCCCACCCTGACATACAGCTCAGGGTCCAGGCTGTCCAGTACGAGCAGAGGGGGACACAGATGCCCGTCTAGGTATCTTCCACCCAGCTAGGTGTCAAAAGCAAAGATAGTTTAGAAATGCAATTGCATGTGCTCCACATGAAAATGAGCTTTATTAATGGTAAAGCGTTTTATAAAGAAAGTCCCTTTTATTTTACTTTGCTTGGAATCATGGTCATATAAAATACTGAATTTACTAAATGGACTTATGTAACTGATTCAATACTTGGTTTTCTGTTCATATGATACTGTATTGAACTTATTTTCATACTGTGAGTCAGATATCAGTCATGGCATAAAATTAATTTGGTTATCACTTAATCATCTTTTATTCTTATTTGCCAAAATTTGTTTAGGATCTTGCATACGTATTTATGACTGAGATTAGACCCAAAGTTATTTCTTCCCCACTAGTTTTTAGCAGAGTTGGACACCAAAATGCTAGAGCCTTCATAATATGAAAGAAATGGTCCGCTGTCCTGTCTAGTGCTTTCAGGACAGGCACGTATTTTTCCCTCAGTTATTTTCAGTCATCTGAGGACAATGCTGACATTCGATGTCTTTTTCAATGGATCCGACCATTGAACTTTTTAGAAATGTGTTCATTTATAGCCTTACATTTTTATTCTACTATTGAACATTATATTCAAATGTCACTTTAATATGATTTGTTTAGGTTTGTCCTCCTTTAGCTTGATGACTGTTGGCAAAGGTTTTAAAACCTTAAATTAGTTTTTTTTTTTTTTCAAAAAATCTACCTCTTTCCTTCTTAGGTATTCTTGTATTTTTGTTTTCTATGTTACTATTTTTTTGCTCTTATTATCTCATTATGCCTAGCTTACTTTCAATCTTTTTCATAACTGTAATTTAAAATATGGTGTTTACATAGTTTTAATAATTTTCATTCCTAATACTAACCATAATAGCCATGTAGATCCCTTTAATTTATTTTAATTCATTGTCCTTGTTGACATGTATTTTTCTGTTATATTTAATTCAAATTACTTAATAAATTCAGCCATTAATTCTTTGCATTATGAGTTCTTCATAAATGTGTTTAATTTAAGAACATAGAATGCTTTAGGTCTTTCACATTCTGGCTTTTGAGTTACACTTGTGGTCTCTAAATAAAACCTCACGGGGGTACCGATTCTATAGCGTACACTGAGACAGCCCTCGTAGCCCGGATGGCGGGAAGTTTCCACGTACTCTTACAGGAGCCACGAAGCCCTCTACATGCACACTGCTCACGATGGCTCTACTATGTGAGGCGGGTGACATCGCGTTCTCCATACGCACATTTTTGGAAGAATGCTGTCTTTTTATTCTGTCAATTGTTGAAATGTAAGAGCCACAATTTTTCTTTGCAGACAATTTATTAGTCTACTCTTGCTCAAAGTTTTCTGCTTCAAGGTTGTATATGGTGAGATTTTTGGTCTTATGTGCAAACATGAGAAGTATATAAT
>NDGN011498853.1:5723-16313 GCA_002564285.1 Tympanoctomys barrerae
TCTCTCTCTCTCTCTCTCTCTCTCTCTCTCTCTCTCTCTCTCTCTCTCTCTCTCTCTGTGTCTATGTATGTTTTTGGCTTTTTATAGTCCAGACCTGGGACTAGCTGGGTTTTGTTTGTGTCTTCAGCCCTGTGAAATCCATGCCTGGGGCAAGGTCTCATGTGCTTCTGGCTGTGTGGATATTAGACCTGGTTTGTCTCTTATCACTTTGTGTCTGTAACTTGATGTAGTTGTTGATTTCCTGAGGCTGTTCGTTGTCTCCTCAGGTCTCTTGGCTCTTGGAACTTGCTTGGTATGTGACAGACAGATGGAGTTCCTACCCTTGCTCTGTGGTGCCTGTTTCCTTTTTTTGTGAAGCCCAGCCCAGCTTCTCATCAGGGAGCAGTACAGATCCTGACATTTGTGAGGATTGGCTCTAGAAAGCATCTGTCAATCTGTCCATTGCAATCAATACCTGCTTGTTGTCCTTGGTACTGACAGCTTGTTTTAATAGAATCTAACAGGTTCTGATAGTCAGTGAATATTTAGATTGACAGCTCTCTGTGTCTTGTACACAAAATGTATTTGCTTTTTAAATTTTTAAAAATTTTAAGCATTTTTTAAAAATGTATTTAGGACAGGGTCTGTAGGGTCTATAGGGTCTCACTATGTAGATCGGACTTGTAGTGATTCTCCTGTTCTGATGCTTCTAAGCTCTGGGATTACAGGCACATACCACCACACCCAGTCTTAATTGCTGTCTCAGTGTGCCCTGTGGGCAGGGCTGGCATAGCATGCCACTTCCAGGATTGAACCCCAGCTGCTGCATTCTGCCTAACCAGAGCTATCTGGCCAGCCCTTAAAAATTTTAAGCATTTTTGATCAAGCAGTTTAAAGCCATTAAACCTATTGTTATAATGCTGTAGGTTTTACATATTTTTTCATGACTCATCTTAAAATGACTTTATGTAAGGATTGATAATAAGTAAATTATATCTCTGTGGTTAAAAGATAACAACTGAAAATGTTATATGATCATTTAAAATATTGAGGGTAGTCAGTTTGACTTGCTGAATTACATTTTGTCATCATTCAGATTAAATATAGAAAGGAGTAAGTTGACTGTGAAAGCAGTTTTTCTTAGTTACTATTCAAAAAGCTGCTTGCTTACAATAAAACTATATTGTTAATTAAATGTTGATAGGGTTTTGTATGAGATTTTCTCTGTAGTGTGTAACATGTCAATTGTGCATACTAACAGCTGTCATACTCTAATGAAAGAGTGATAGAACTAAAGTTTGAAGTATGCAACTAGACCTCATAAGTGACCTTTATGTTCACCCTCAATAGCTAGTCACAGAGCCTGGTCATCTGATTAGTATGTTATGTATATGCCTCCTATTTGGGACAGCCAATATCTGAATCTGTTTATGTTGACTTTTAACCAATTGTAGCCATTTTGAAGTATATAAATATGTGTCAGATAAATATAGCCACTGGCTTTCAAGATTATTGATAAATCAAAAATTTTTCTTGGTTATATTGAGCTGAGGCTTTTATGTAATTGTTATACTCAGTGTCATTCTTAGGGACTTTGTAACATGGTACCTGTTTATTTTTAAATTATTATTATTATTTTTTTTTGCGGAACCGGGGATTGAACTCAGATCCTTGTGTTTGCCAGTCAAGTGCTTATCCTGCTGAGCCATCTCCCTGGCCCCTTTTTTAATTTTTTTTTTTTTTTTTGCGCTATTTATTTTGTTGAGTTGATGCTTTTAAAATGTAAACATATTCCTGAATTTTATTTCCTTGTGAAATTGAAGCTTCCTAACTTGGAGCCAGGTATAAAGGAACCTAATTTTCTACTTAAATATAGAGTTTTGAAATTGTTCCATTTAAATATTTACTGGGAAATCGTAAAAACGATCTATGTATATTCACTCTTCTGTCTTTTAATGTGTTAAAAGAGTGTGTCGTGTCTTCTTGCCCTCTCATTTCTCAGTTCTAAATTAGCAACTTTATTTATTTATAAGACAGGGTTTCATCATGTAGTTCAGGCTGGCCTTGACCTTGGAGTGATCCTCCTGCCTCAGGCTCCCAAGTGTTGGTATTATAGGCATGTGCCACCACACTTGGCTTTCTTTCTTTCTTTTTTAAAATTTCATTTATGTATTTATTTATTGGATACAGGGTCTCACTACACAGTTCTGACTCATAGTGATCCTCCTGTCTCACCCTCCCCAGCCCTGGGATTACCGGTGTGCACCACCACACCTGGTTTTGGGCCGGGCACAGCATGTAATACTGGGGATCAAACTCTGGTCCTTACACTTATCAGGCAGCTCTTAGATGCTGAGCTATGTCCCCAACCCTCTATTTTTCTTTATAACATTTTACTTTATCTCTTAAGCTGTCAAAGTCTATGAACACATAGCCATTGTCTTAAAAGAATAGAGAATATTAACATATATTCCTGTACTGATTCTAGCAATTTTAGTAATTTAAATCATGAGACTCAGAAAAGCAATACATTTAAGCTAATTACAGTGAGTACTGATTTTTAGAGGGAATCAAATGAGGAAATACATATGAAAGCCTTTAGCAAACATTAATAGCTATACAAATATAGTATCAGGAATTTTGTAAAATACTTGCTATAAATTCTGTGTTTCTTGTTTTGCTTTTTCTTACATTTAGTGGGGTATTGTAAATTGTACTGCCAGCTGAAATTCACATTGTTCATAATCTGAGCTTTAAGGGAAAGGGTTTTTAACTTGATTAATTATTATGAAAGCTTCTTTCTCTGAGGCTTGATCATTCTGTTAATGTTAAAAGATAAATTAGTCTTGTAATTTGCTTTGTTATGTCATTGTGATCATTCAACATTAGTGATACATTTACATTTTTATCAAGTTAAATTGTAAAATAGAAAGTATTGATCATATTAACATGTTACTTTATTCTATTTTAATATTAAAAGAATCAGTGATGAAGGTTTTTTAAAGCTTTTCATAACATTACATCACTATGTATTTAATATTTTTCTGTACACTAAATGTAGTCATCTCATTTAGGTAGTTTATATAAAGTAGTAGTAATATAAAGTCAGTATTTATACATTTGGGTGACACTACGTATCATGTATGTGCTGACCATGCCTTTGGCAAACTGAAGCCTCATAGCCTTTGAGGTAATACCTAATTTAAAAAGAAAGACATGTAAACCCTGCTGATGGCCACTGTTAAGGAATTCTTTAACTTGTTCAATCTTTCTGAGCTCGATGTTATGTGACATGTAACATACAATTTAGTGCCTCTTAAACGGAGAGATGATTCATATCTACTTGTAGAATCTGACTTACTTACTAAATCTCACATGTAAAATTAATGAGACATCAAAGAGTTTTTGTATAATCATTAATTCTGAAGTAGTTGTTAATTTCGAAGATTATAGTCTTTTTCATTGTAATTATATTTTCCCCTTGAAACTTAATAAATTTAAGGGCCAAATAAGGAATCTATGATAATGTATGTGGGGATTGAGCCTATGACTATAGTATAAGCTACGTCCCTAGTCTACCCACCTGTCTGTCTGTCCATACACCCATCCATTTGTTTATTCATTTATTCATGTATTATTCACTGATTTAGTTTTCATTCATTCATTCATTTGAGACAAAGATTTACTAAGTTCCCCAAGCATGTTTTGAATTTCCGTAGTCTTGGATTATAGACTAACAGTGCAGAGATGAATAATCCTTTGACTTTCTAGGGATATTTTGATATTTTATGTTTAAAAAGTATATCTTCTTGGCATAAACAAATGTAAATCCAAGCTTTAAGAGACACAAATAAAAGAAAGTAAGAGCTTCTAAATGGGAAATGAAAAGATTTCAGTGAATCTTCCTGTTTTGATTGTTTGTCCTTAAGATGAAATTTAGCAAATCTTTTTGTAGTCTTGATGTACAGTGAAGGCAGACTCTTGCTCTGAGATGCTTTGGGTTTGGAGGTCTCATGATGCAGCCATCAGTTAAAAACACAGTAAATGTTAAGTCACAACTTCCAGTAGTTAATAACCAAAAGCCACTCTTTCCTTGGTCAGGGGAAAGACTGTTAATGCATTTTTAAATAATATATGTGGGTAAATTTGTGTATTTAAAAATCATTTCACTTTTTCTAAGTCTATTAAAAGTTCAAGGTTAGACATTCTTGAGCTTTGCCAGCTTCTAGTTAAGTAAAACAGACTGTTGGGTAAATGTATATAAAGTCAGGTAATGTAATACATTTTCCATCAAGACAATTAGAAAGTGTTATCTCTTTGTTTTCCTTGGAGTATTTCTATAAGGATCACTTTCATGTTTTTGCAGGTACTGTAATAGGTGTTGTCATTTATACTGGAAAAGAAACTCGAAGTGTAATGAACACATCCAATCCAAAAAATAAGGTAGGCTAGATTAAGGAGCAACTGCATTAATGAACTTGCTTTTTCCTTTCAGTAAGAAAGTCTCTGTAGCTTTGAATATTCATTCTTGCTTCACTATATATGACCTGGAAAACAAATTCTCAAAAATGCTGATGATATATTTGTTCTCTATCAACATTCTCATACTGAAGAATTTTCAAGTGCATCATCTCCTGACATACTAGATTTATATGTGTGTCCTGAATTTGCATTGTTAGATACATAGTTTGACAATTAAATGTGAGTCTCCTACTTGTCATCTTCAGTTTATTTAGTAATTTGCATTCTTTATGTCCATGGTTTAATTTTAAAGCAAAGAAATCTCTGTTAATATTTTGTAATATTTAACTTGATAATGGTATATTGATAAAGCAGTTTTATTGCTACTTCAGAAGCATATTGGCAAAACAAATAAACAAAATCTGGGTATAATGATGTACACTTAATCCCAGAATTTAGGAGGCCAAGACAGGAGGATTACCATGAGGCAGAGGTTATCCTTGGTTACATTACGAGTTCAAGGCTAGTTTAGACTATATCATGAGACCCTTTCTCAAAACAAATGAACAAAAACCCACAAGCATATTGAAAATCAGACTTTAGTCTTAAAGACTATCTATTTCTAAAATTGTTGCTTGTATAAATGTGTTGTAAATTAAATCATAGCCCAGAGTTAATGTGAATTGTCAGTAGATTATGTGTAAAGTCAGTAGATGATTTTACATCAAGTCACAGTGTGTTCTTACATATAGGTAATTGAAAGCTCTTCCTGTTACTTCTCATTTTTATTTGAAATAGCATCTGTGTATTTAAATGAAACAGACAGACCTCAGGTGGTTTATGCTTTATTCTGAATAACTAATAGTAAAGATTGTTCCTTGTAGGGCATTTTATCACATAGATGTAGAAATGAATTCATCCTTCTAAGAAGATACATTTAGGACAAATTATACTATTTTTTAGCTAAATATTATTAAAAGTTGCCCTTCAAAAATTAGGCAAATGTTGCTATCCTGTGCTACAATAGACCAACTTCTCATGTGATATTTTATTTGATTGAGCACTGCCCAGCCACTGTTGGCAAACCATTTAGAGCTTTCACTTACACAAACAGCCCACTGCAGTACGTGTGCCACAGGTTCGCCACCGCTGGCACAGGCCCTCAAAATAGCCAGTGTCTGTGTGTCACCTGCATGTGCTTATGCACACACATGCACACACACAATTGTGTTGCTATTTTGCTATAAATTACAATTGTGTTGATAAGGAAAAGTCTTTTTAGATTTATATTGCAAATTTAATTGTAGCATAAAATAATACTTGACACTAACTTTATAATAGTTAATTTTTTAAATGAATTATTTTATTGACAGAATAGTGTATATATGGAAGCATGATGATTTCTCATAAGAGCAAATGGAATATTCTAGTTCAAGTATAAATTTAAAAGGTTTATTTCTTAATCTTTTGACTTACATTTGTGATTATATTGGAGGGTAAGTTTAATTTTAAGCATTGAGAATATGAAAAGTTGCATTACCATTTATTTTGACCCTTTTTAAAATTATGCCTTATTCTTCAGCTTACTTCCTGTCTTTGTTTTCTTTGATTCAGTCTCCCTCCTGCCACTTTTTTCCATGATAAATTTTTATATATATTTTTAGTTCATTTGCTCTTTACATAGAGCAAATTGTTTGAGAGTTATTTATTTATTTATTTATTTATTTTTTGGTGTAGTGTTGGGTATCTGAACTAGGGACCTTGCTCTTGCCAGGCAGGTACTTACGCTACTGAGCTATATCTCTAGCCCTTCTGAGAGTAATTTAAGTGACCTATTAAGTTTATGATTATGGTTAAGAATTCTAGCACTTTAGTTTCCCTATCTGGGTTAGGGTCCAAGCTTTGCCACTGACTACCTATTTGGGCATTGGGAACTTTTGTATCTTAATTGTCCTTTTCTATAAAATGAAAACTGCACATATGTGATGATTGAGAATAAGATAATACATGCATTACTCTTAGAAAAGAAATTGCTATCTGATAAATACTCAAGAGATGTTAGATTTAATTGTTGTTATTGTTGTAAAATCAAATGTTTTCAGTGCCACAGCTTTTTAACCCAACGTTTGTTTCTAGTCAAGAAATAGGAACTAGTTTGTGCAGGTACTGTGCTCAGTGCTGATGTGTAGCCTACCAGTATTCTCACTGGTCATCTTTTCTGTCCTCCTCTCATCTTTAAAAAATAGCCTTTCATATTTTCTTGGTGTTACCAAGGGCATCATTGAAGCTGTGGGTTGTTTTGTTTTTAAATCTAACAGAATTGGCCTCAAATCTTTAATTTGCTTCTTAGTGGCTTCACAGCCTAGTATAAAATGTCACATTCTATCTCCTTTGGGACTTTGCAGTGTGTTCCATCAGCACTTTCATCCAGAATCATGACACTGATCGCTGAGGCTTGTGGAGCATCTAGCATGTAGTATGTGCTTTTCCAAAACTTTCCGTACATGAAGTTTTCCATTCACATGGCAGTCCCCAAAAGAGGGTGGCACAATGGTAGAGCCCCAGGATACACAGAGGAAAGTGTCTGCTTTGTGAGAGAGAAGACTGATGGTGAGGGTCTTGGGGAAGTATTTCACCTTGACAGTTAAACATTTTTATAAATTAAGCAATAATCTAAATGAGTGCTTCGGGGGCTGGAGAGATAGAAATTATTGCTTAATATATTTGTGAGTTGTTGCCTTCTAAAGACCATATCTCAATATTCTTGTGTGACTTAGTAAGCCAGCAAAAATTTAGACTTAAAGAAAGGTTAGTACAAACAAAAGAGCAAACATTTTAAAGGAAAGTCTTGTTCGTTTAACTGAGTTTCATTGAATCCTTCAAGGAAACAGATCCCTAACACTCAGTTCTGATAGTTACTTAATGCATGAGATTTTTTAAAGCAAGTATTTTATTTAAATCAGTTGTTAATTCACAGGTTCTACAAATGAACATAATACAACATTGTTCCTAAAAGAAAGGGCACTAGTATGACACAGACACAATTCAGTATCTATCCAAATACCATTTGTAAAGAAGCGTCCTTAACTCATTAATGCATCAGTTGATTGCTTTGGTAGTCAGTTTTAATGTCCTAGAAATTATTGTCAAAGGAGTATTTTGAGCTAGAAATAACATATTTTTGTGGTTCCCATTAAGTGAGGCTAAGTCATCCTGGATTAATCTCACGTGGTTCATGTCTGACTCAGGCTGGTGGGTGCTTCTTACCATGTTCCTAAGAAACCCACCCTGAAAGCATACTTCGATGACCATAGACTAACAAAACCTGGAAAATTTCATGCTGACTCTTAAGGCTGCAGCCATTGAGCAGTATAGGTTGCGTTTAATTGGTCAAAGCAATTAAACGGTCCCTCCTGCTGCATGTGCCAAAAGAAAGAGAATTGAAAATAAGCAGCATTGATCACTGCCTACAATATGGAAATGAATTGAATTTTTCAGGCCTTTAGGTAGTATGAAATGTTTTCATAGAACTGGAAGAAATGAGCATGTTCTAGAGGTTAGTAGGAAAAGTATCCAGGAAAAGAAGACTGGATGAAACAAGCATTTCAAAATAAAATAGAAAAAGACATTAATGGGGCAGTGTGTTTTAGCAGGAAGCAACATGAACAGTGTGCTGTGAACCAGTGATGGCAAATCTTTTAGAGCATTCAATGATAAAAGCAGCCCACTGTAGCACATGTACCATAGATTCACCACCACTTTGTGGACTGTGATTGTCATTTGATATAAAAAAAAGATATTAGTAAATTTATTAGTAGAAAAGTACTGATCCAGTTAAAACAGATGAGGTGTATCTATTAGAGTAGTTTTCAGATGTAAAAGCAGTCTTAAGAGAGCCTGGAGGGATCCAGAGTACTAAATGGTGTCATCTGACAGGAACATGGGCCAGGGATAGGGGAAGGGAGTTCCCTGGCCACTTTTGTAGGCAGGGAACTCAGAGTAGTGAAACAATTTTTTTTTTTTAAATTGACCAATTATGCCATAAGGGAAAGGACTGTATTGGTTTCGTTTTTTGAGAAAAAAAATCACAATAATACTGTTTTTTTTTTTTTTTAAAATAGAAGAAAAGTATTTTTGGAAAAATAGGTTTAATGATCATTCAGTACTAACTTAAACATATGATATAAAGGTACTTAGGATAAAATTACCTAGTGTCATATGGCTATCATATGAACTGCAGAGCTTCTATTTAGAAAATACTTGCAATCAATATGCCTCTTCCTTCTTCCTTTTCTAGTTTTTTGTTTTGCTTTGTTTTCTTGCTTTCTTTCCTTTATCCGTATGTGTGTGTAAATATATGTAAATGACATGTGTGACATAGTTTTAACTACTGTAGGAAGATTGATAACTGATTTAATAAAAAGTACTACTAATAATTGAAGTAACATAATAAGAGCTTGAGACATTTCCTATAGGACTGAGAATGATTGTAGCCTAACCATTTAGGCTCTTAAGTTTAGGTACGCAACTGCTGCTGGAATCATAAAGTTATAAGAGTCAGTAATAAGCAGAGGGATTTTCTTGGGCCCTATGCAGTAGGCCCAAATCAAATAGGCCTTGGGTTGATGTCAGAAGATGGTCCTAGAAGACCAGATTTGCATAGGCAGCAAAGTTAGTAAAGGCAGCTAAGCTAAATAAAGTAGCCTATACATAGCCTGAGGTTATTATCCTGAGAGAGGATGAAGCACCAAAAATAGCTAGCTGGATGAGGCACATCTCTCTAAGAATTCTGGAAACAAAGTAATTGTTGGTGATAAGAATATAATGAAAGGGAGTAATGAAATGGTATTATTGGAGGATCCAAGTCACAACCCTGTGAGAATATTTAGGGAGCCATCTTGCTTTGTTGTAAAATGTTATAGCGACAGTTGCAGCTGAAGGCAGAGTGACTCATTGCACTTGTTCCAGTTACCCAGGTATTTCTCTTTTAAGGAGACTTGTAACATTCTTACATCCCTTAATTTTCATAAAGATGTGCTGTATAAATTCAGCTTAATGAATACAATGCTTCTTGATTTTTTTCTCCTTTATTCCACAATACAACAGAAATTTTCTACAAAAATTTGACATTCTTTCACAGGCTTAAGTTGCTTCTGTAGGCTTGCTTCCACCACTTTGTTCTTGAAGGAGGACTGGGCATATTGCTAATGCAGAGACCCTGGATTCAATCCATGATACCTTAGTCAATCAGTCAAAGTGATCCATATAATCACTGCCAAATAGAATGGCTAAATGAATATGCTCAAATATTTTCTTTGGGTGACTTTGGGACACCTAAAGCACACCAACTAAGATCTGGCCTGACTACATGGTGACCATTGCTAATGAGGTCAAAGCAGGGATATAAAGCAGCAGCTTGAAGAGGACCAACCTTTGCAACAGGATGCACCCCAAGGACATCTTATCACCTGTCTTGGTAAGGCTGTTTCATTGTTCCCCTCTGCCTTCCTGGAATAAAACCAGGCCCACTTGCCTTCTGTTTTCTTGTGTTCAGGTTACCAGGTACCTTCCTACTCAGGCTGACGGGTCCTCAAGGGACCAGTGTTTGTGCTTTTGTAAATCCCTCCCAGGGTTGAGCAGATGGATAGTAGATACTCATCCATTTTCATCACTTGCTGCATTAAATATATGTTTGAACTTTTCATTTTCCCAAGCTAACCCCCTGAATCCTTTTTTAAATTTTTTTATTCATTTTAATGAGGAAAAAATAGCAATAAAGCAGTTTCAAAACAGGTTAGTAGGACATTTATAATGATTAATACATTGTATATTGTCTTCGTAGTAGTTATTTAGAGGACAAGATACAGAAATGATATCTTGTCTAAACAATATTAGTACAAACCTTTCTTATTGAACTAATAGAAGGTAACAGTATATCTATCCTATTGTGTAATATACGTGTGTATATATATATATATATATATATATTTTTTTTTTTTTTTAACTACAAACTGGTCCTTTATTTATATCCCCTTTTACATTTTGTTTTGTCAGATGAGTGTTCCATTGTTGTTAGAGAAGCTGTACTTGGAGAAGTCTTTAAAGGACCTTTTCATACTTGATGCCAGTTCAAAGATTGTAGGTACTTGA
>NDGN011498866.1:0-10145 GCA_002564285.1 Tympanoctomys barrerae
ATAGTTACATTCTCTTAATGAATAGAGGGATTTATTGTAATAGTGTTTGTAAATAGGATATCAGGTCTGCATCCTGTACAACAAATATCCACTAGGAAGACAGTATGCAGTGTGTTAATTATTAAAACTCTCCTACCAATTTGGTAGGATAATTTGAAACTGTCTCATAGCTATTTGCTTCTCAATAAAATTATGGGGAAAATGTGTTATTTGTCAGAATGAGTACAGGGATTATTTATTTAAACAATAACTAAGCCTTAGAAAAGATACTACAATAATTTGGAAAAATGAGAGTGACTTCCTTCAATAATATTCTGCCGAATTTACAAATTATAATGAAAATATTTTTCTTTATTAAATAGAAAAAGAGTGTGAGGTTTATATGGAATCTTTGTAAGCTTTTATATGTTCAAATACTTTCTCAATTTATATTATTTTTCCTTTTTTTAAAAAAAAGAAAATCTCAGGGCAAAACTATTTCCTAGGACATTATTTGGGAGATTGTTTTCTTTCTCTAGAGAAATAAAAACTCATTGCCATCTTTCACGGAATAAATTTTTAGAATATCAGCAGTGAACTCTAAATTTATTGTCTTGTGTTTGTTTGGCTTCAGGTTTAAAAAAACTGTTTTTTGATGTAAGTGAAAATAAATTTATGGCGAATTGCATTGCAAAATGAGGATTATTTGCCATTTATAGCATACAGGTATATTTCATAGCAAATACACATAGCATAAACTTATTATAGTGTAAGTGTATCTATATAATTTTTGGTGGTATGTATGATTTATGTTGAAGGTATATGTTGCTAAACTATATGAGAGAAGATATATACACAAGATAGATAAGAAAATCATGCTACTAATTTCTATTAGTTCATTGAAAGGAACAGTTAGTATTTATATTGTCTGATCAGTTTTGCATGCCTGTACCTGGTAATTTGAGCAACTACGTTGAAGATAACAATATGCAATGAAATGACCACTGTTAATTTCCTATCATCTTATTTTGAAATTCTTGTATATTTTTTTTCTCCCTTTAAAATAAAAGAAAAAGAAAAAAGATTTCTTACACAAACGGGTGAGAGAATTATTAAGGGAAATGAGAATTAAAACTTTGCTTTGGCTTTTAGAGTGTAAATTGTTACAGGGTACTTAGGTAAACAGAAAATTATATATATGTATATATATATATATACATGTATGTACATATGAATAATTTTTGAAGCTTTTTGAGTTTCTTTTGTATATTTTCTTTCAAAAACAATGGTGAGTACATAATATGAATAAAAATTACAAAGTCAATTATATGAGATTTTGTGTTGAAATTCACATGTGCATTATATCCAAGAGGACAAATAATGACCAGCTTCAAGTCAGGGCCTTAAGGTTGTTTTTTTATTTTTTTATTTTGGGTGCTTGTTAATGTATTTCTCAAGGGCAGATATTGTTTGCATATGGCATGTGATTATCTCATGGTAAACAATATGAAAATAAAGAAAAAGTCCATGGATGAAAGATTTAAGAAATAAATAGGTGAAAGATAATGCTTAAAAAGAGATTTATTGTATTGGGCATTGCATGATTTTACGTGTATTAGAGGTTTATCTTCTGTAGTGAGGAAGCCAACTCTGAAAGTATGTTAGCATTCATTTTTGCATTTTCCTCATAGAAGAATATTTTCTTTTGTTGTGTATTTCGTACAGAATCACACTACACAGCTTGGAATCATAACTCAGTCTCCTGTTTGTCAGCCTCCCCAGGGTTGGGATTATGCCCTGTCTCAGTGACTGGCTCAACACGCCCAGGGTGGGGCTGGCACAGCCTCTGGGAATTGAACCCCAGTCCCTGTGCTTGCCTGTGCAGGCACTCGGTCCCTGAACCATCTTGTCGGACCCTGGAAGAACATTTTATGTGAGTGGTTATACTAGACAACAGGCCACAACATTTCTCTACTTCCTATAAAAGAAAGTTCTGGCTTTCTTTTATAGAACTGTGTCACTTATTTAAAGAAAAATTAACTTAAGAAATTTTGTAAGTTTGATGGAAATGTAGTTCCAAGGAGATTGTGGACATTTACATAGTGTTTTCAGGCTACATATGTAATTTTCAGTCTAAATTTGACAATATATTGCACTAAACTGCACAACTAACTAGTATAAAAGCAAAATTGACAAATGAAATATTACCTATATCACTATCATTTCTAAGTGATATTCCATGCCTTTATAAATGTCTTTCTTCTTTGATTTACTCATTAGTGGTCTTGAAATCTCACAAAGAGGGAATTATTTAAAGCTTAAGTAACTTGGGCAGTTGCTTTTAAATTAATTCCATCCAGTCCTTGCCATTCTCACTATTGGAAGGCCATAAAATAATTTAAATATATGACCAACTAAAGTGAATATGCTTTTATTATTCATGAATACTCTAATATGAATGCTTTAAACCTGTATTCCTCCACTATATTAAATTGTAGTACAACATAAAACTGTCGGGTTAGATCATAGGTACATAATCCCTACAGAGTTTCCTTACATTTTTCTATAGGATATTGTCTGTGTAATATCTACACATTAACTTTTGGTTGATCTCTTTCTTCTGATAGTCTCAAGCACTGCTTCACTGACTTCTTGTTCTTGGTCTTTCAGGTAGTTGTGGTGGTTATGCACACTGGCCTGCATGAAGTGGGAGTGTCTTCTTTTTCTATATATTCTATGAAATATACTTTCTGATCCTCGGCTTCCTCATCTGCATAGTGAGGATTAGTGCACCTCATTTACATAGCCATCATACAGATTAAATACTGTGCATCATTAGAAGTGCCTATGATGACCCTGGTAACTGGTAAGCACTATCATTTTTATTTTAACTGATTTGTAGGTTACAAGACTCAGAAGACCACATCTCTCCTTTCTCTGCAGAATCTCCAACTCTAGAACTATGGAACAAAACCCTATGTGAATTTTTAAGAAAAAAAAATTATAATTCCAGTATTTCAGGATGACCAGCTGGTATCTTGTGGAAAGAACACAGGAGCTGTCTGGAGCCTGAACTGGCCATTCATCTTGCTTTTTAATTTGTACTTTTACTAGCTTATATTTGTAGTACATAGTGATAAACTTCATTGTGGGGAATTTGTACTTGTATACAGCACATCTTAATTCTTTTTATGCCCCCCTCAATCTCTTGGTCCCTTTCACATTTATAAAAGATCTGTCTCTTTACTTTGTATTATTGATCTTCTATTTGCTCTTTGATTTATGAATACTTTGCATTTCTCATACAAGAAAATCCGTGTGATATTTAAGCTGTGCTTTTGAGGGTTTTTTTTTTTTTTTTGCCTAAAATTATGGACTCAAGGTAGGGATACAGGGCATGAGTCCTTTGAGCTATATTCCAAGAGGGACACTTGTCATAGTGCTCGATATTTAAGCATGATAAAATAAAGCTAATAAAGTGTGAAATTTAATGTTTAATTTTCTTAGCTTGATAGGATAGTTACATAATGGTTGAGAATGCCAAGTCCAAATTCTAAATGTTCCTTGAACTTCTTAGACTCTTCCTGAATCATGTACTGAAATATAGTGGTAAAGGAAGAACCTAAACATGGCCTCCTTTCCTCTGCATCTCAGCTTCTGCCTTGTACTATGAGCACCACTGCATCCTTTCCCAGGACCCTTCTCCATGCACAGCCAAGCTCTGTCCATCTGCTATGGAAACAATGCCCTTAGCCACTCTAGAGACCAACAAGCACACTGCTCACTGTGCCTCCAGGAAAGAGCAGATGGAATGACTAAGCATGCCTTAGAATTGCATCAGAGGGTCCAAAGAAGGACCATAGTGTAAAATAGGACAGGTAAACTATAAATAGGCATAGCTTTCTAATTCACTGGATTCTAAATTCTGTAGATGGGAAAAGGAAAGGACCCTAAAAAACATTAGATCCAGGCAAGATTTACTGTTCTCTGTCTCTAAAGAATGTTTTGCTCGTGATAGCCACCAAACCCAGGGTGAGGGTTGTTATATAAGCTGCAAGAGGCCCAAGGGACTGTGCTTGTGACTAGCACATCCAAATTTGGTTTGGACTTTGTTTTGTTAGTTCTGTTTTTTAAATAACCCAATAACATTTCTTAGCTGTATCAATAATAAAATAAGTCATGTATTAGTTTTCTGTTGCTGTAAATGTTGTTCAAATCCTGGCAGTTTAAATAATGAGGATATATGAAATTAGTTTCTGGATCCTGAAGATTTGGGAACAATTTACCTAGATAGTTCTATCTCTGAGTCTTTCATAAAGTTGTAGTGTAGATTTTACCTGAGACACAAATACCTTAAAGCTGCAAGGTCACTTCCAAGGCGGTCATCTCCCATAACCATTGTAACCACCTGTCATTGGGTGTTGGTAGGAGTTCTCAGGACCTTGGCATTCCCTATGCTAGCAATTTCATGGCGTGTCATCTGATTTTCCCCATGGCAAGTGATTCAAGTGAGAGACACAAGTGAGAATTATTTCTTGATTCCTTTGGAAGTCACAATTTATCCCATTTAATAAATCTTCAAGGTGGAGAAATTATATGCCAGTACTTGAAGAATATTGATTTTTATCATGCTTTAAAGCCATTTGCAGAGTTGAAGGTACAGCACAATATACCAGGTCCTGGGTTTGATACTCAGCAGTAAAAAACAATAAACAAACCACAACTGGACTATATGTTTGCAAATAAATATATATAAAAGGTAAGGTACTATAAACGTAGTATATTCAGATAAAGGACCCTTCCTACAGTATACTGAATGAGTTCCTTTACCTTACTTACTCAGAAACTCCAGGTCCATCATAAAGCGGGGCTGTTTTCAGCTTAGCATGACATTTTCCTAAAATAGAACACTGCTGAATTTTATAGTCTGGAGGTATTCAAAATCTGGGATTAATATTACTAAGGATGAAAAAGTATCTCATAGACAGTAAAAGATTATCTAAAACTCACAAAGCTAGACTTAGAAATTCTGTCCCAACTGTGTCTAATTTCAAAGGCCTTGGTTTCTTTCCTATTACTTATCATATTATAATGACAATATCTACAGAGAAAGAAGACATGAATGCACAATATTAACTTTAAGACTATTCCACAGTGTGAAGTATGGTTTTCATTTTTAGCTAACATTTTTATCAAAGATAATCCCTCAAGATTTTTTTTCCATTTTTTTAAACTAGGTAATTGTAGATTTTCATGTAGTTTAAGCAAGTAATACAGAGCTTGTTTTGTACATTTCATTCAATTTCCCCAGTTGTAACATTTCATAAAGCTAATAGTCTAATATCACAAAGAAGTTAATGGCATGAATCAGTACACTGATCTCATGCAGTTTCTTCAGTGTTGATTTTAATGACTTATGTGAGTTAATTGCATACCTTTTTCACCTTTACAAATTAATATATTCATCATGATAGTCAAATTGCTAAGGGATCTGGCATTTCAAGTGTTGTGACTTATCTCTTTTACAGCTACCCTCCTATTTGCGTCTCCTGTAGCTCCAGCCTTTCTAAATCCAGGCTATTGGTAGCCATGTTCTATTCCTAAAATTTTGTCTTTTTCACAACTTGTCTAAGTAATTACAAAATGCAAAAGCATTTGGGAGATTTCTTCATGCAGCATGGTGCTCTGAACTGTCTTCCAAGTTGTTTCTCTTTGTGGCTGTGTTATTAAATAATATGTGCACTGAAGTTTTCTTAAACTTTTAAACATTGACAAATGTCTGGGTTGGTTTAAGTCTTTGCGGGTTATGATAAGGCTTCTGAGAACATTCATCCATGCATGTTTATGTAAACATAAGCTACCATTTTACTAGGATAAGTGTGCAGGAACAGAATTGAAGGGTAATATGGTAGCTGCACATTTAAATATTTAAAACTCTGCCAAAATGCCTAATTATAGCCTCATAGAAGAGGAGAAAAGAACAGACACTACTGGAATCTGGAGGGAGAAAGAGACACGAAGGATAAGGAAAGCAGTGCTTGTTACAGACAGAAAAAATAAGTGCTGCTGTTCTGTTGCATGGTTGGAGGACTATTGCTATGTATAGGAATAATGTGCTGTGTATTTTAGAAAAACTACAAGAAATGATTTTGAATGTTTTTAATACATACAAATGATAGATGTCAGGGCCGGAGAGTCAGCTCAGCAGACCAAGTGCCTCTCTAGGCAAGTTCAAGGACCGGGTTGTATCCCCAGCACCACATGCCACACCGGCCCCACCCGGTTCTGAGCTGGTGACTGAGTTTGGGCTTAGTGGTGCATGCCCATAATCCTAGTGCTGGGGAGGCTGATAACAGGAGGATCACTATGAGTCTGGGCTGCACAGTGAGAACCTATACCAAATACATTTAAACAAAAAAGAGAAAGAAATTAGATCAAATGATAAATGTTTGTGGAGACAGATGTAGACTCTGAGTTGGGCATTACACAGTGCATATCTGCATGAAAACATCCGGTAGTGTCCCATAAGTATGCTGAATAAAAAGAAGCAGGGAAGGAAAATTCTGCCATGTCATTTTGCAGAGCATCTATAGCATTTCTGTTCTCTAGAAGCAGCGTATCAACTTTCATCACATCCTGCACTTTATTTGCTGCTGTCTAAATGTTTTATTTTAATTGCAGTGATAGAGACATAATGAACTCTCATTATTATTTTATTTTAGGTTAAAAGATCAAATTTCCTTAATGTATAGAGTTACGCAGGTATCTTCCTTCATCTTACCTGTGTTTTGATTGTTTGCAGGTTTGCAAAAGAGTTGATTCATTTCCCGTACCTCACAAAACTCATGAACACATGTCATTAGTGTTGTCCTAATGTCACATTTATAAATAACTGCATGATTTATATGACTGTAGCGATTTTATTTATTTATTTATTTATTTAGAGATAGGGGTCTTACTATGTAATACAGGCTGATCTTGAACTCAGTCATTTATGTAGCCCAGGCTTATTTCCAAATCATAGCATCCTAGGTGCTGTAGTTACAGCTCCCAAAATTTGTTCCCTTATTTCTAAAAATTTTACTGTATATTTCTCATCAGTTTCTGAATTATTTTTCAAAGGATTTCTTTGGGCGTGGCTGGCTCAGCCTGCCTTAAGGGCAGGTATGGTAAGGCAGGTAGAGGTGGGGTTTGAACCACAGTATCCTGTGCCTGACTGCATTTGCATGAGCAGGCGTTTAAACAACTGAGCTAGCAGGCAGGCCCCCTGAACTATTTTTCAAAAGCTAACATTTTGCTTCATTGTTGTTCTTTGCTCTTTTTCATTTGGAGTTCTAAAAAATCTGATGCTTTATCATTATAATTTCTAGTCTTCTTGTTTTAGGTACATACTGATTTATGCCTTCACTTTTCCTAAAGTAAGAATTTAGGTTATTAATTTGAAATCAGTTTATTTTCAATATAAACACTCAATGCTATGTGTTTTCCACTAAGATGTACTTTAACTATGTACCAAAAATGTATCAATCTTTTCCTTTTTCTTATTTATTTCAATAGTTTTCCACAGATACATAAAAAGATTTACAAGCTTTTAGACATTAAAACTGTTCAAATATTCATATCCCACTGCTACAAGGATAAATTACTCTTTAGATTTCCAACACGTAAACTCTGAGCAGCTGAATCTTCTGTATGTAGTAGAAGTATTTTATCGGGTACCTGTAGCCAATGCCCGCAAGATGCTATTGATCACATTGGCACTTGTACGAAGTCATAAAACACATAAAACCACTATAGTTGTTAACATTACTATTCTTTAAAATGAACATACAGTACTAAGGCCCAGCCTATAAAAATAAAATACTCCTATGTTCCAAATCTTTGATTTAAATTTGAATGTAGAAGTAAACCTAAGGAAAAAGATGTACTATTTTTTTTTTAAAGAAAAACCACCACTTGGGCCGGTGAGATAGCTCAGCGGACTGAACATCTGCTTAGGCAAGTGCAGGGACTGGGGTTTGATCCCCAGCACCAAATGCCACACTGGCACTGTCCCTGGATATGCTGAGCTGGCCACCGAGATGTGGCGTATTGGTGCACATCTGTAATCCCAGCGCTGGGCAGGTTGAAAACAGGAGGATCAGTGAGTTGCGTAGTGAGACCCTGTACCAAATACATAAAAACAAAACAAAAAACAAACAAACAAAGAAAAACCCACCACTGAGGCAGCAGAGGGTCTGTGCTCCAGGAGTAAAAGTGAGGGTCAGGGCCTCAGCAGCAGGGAATTACTTTGGGTGTAGCCAGCACCCATAAACTTTGTCACTTCGTGTATGGCAGGACATGGATTCAAAGTATTTGCAAAATGGGGTGAACAAGCATCCTACTCCATTTCCAGAACTTTCTTAACCTTGTGCCTGCTTAGTACAGAAGCCAAGAAGTCACCTGAGTTGATAGTCACTTTGAGGCACAGCTGCGGTAAAATCTGGCAGCCTCATTTTGTTCTTGTCTACATTACAGATAAATTTATTTCTAACAAAGACAAGGCTGGAATTGCCATTGATCTCACAGTTTTAGAGTAGAGAAGCGAATGACAGCGTAGTAATCTTTTGACATTTAAATCCTTTATCCTCACTACAATCATTTTAAATATCATCTTGGGTACCAGATGATATTGCAATTTTTCTTTTGGTTTCCAATATTGAGTACAAAATTCATGTGTAAAAGTATAGTTAATTACATGTATCTGCAATTCTCTGTTTTTGCTTCTTTCGTGATACTTCAAGATTACTTCTTTTAGGGACCAGGGAGATAGCTCAGTAGAATAAGTGCTTGCCTTGCAAGCACAAGATCCTGAGTTCAATCCCCTGTTCTGCCAAAAAAAGCAGCCCCTGTTACTGCTTGTAGAAGATTTAATCTGATGAGTTATTTGGCTGGCCCTATGTGTGCTATTTTAGAATTATTATGCACTTAATTCAATAGTAAATAATTATTGTAAATAAAGAAAAAATATAAAATTGAAAAAAGAAAGCAGATATATTTTTACCTTTAGATATAATTTCATCAATTAGAAGTGGTAACTTGTTTATATTTCCATCCAGAAGTATTTTGAATTTAATTTTTTCCCTGGATATACATATATTTTCTTTACCTATAAATTTGGAATTTTGTTTCACTGGTAATTTTAATACTTCAGAGTATTCTTAGTTTTCATCCCCTAAACTCTATGTTGAAATGCAGCATAAGTGGCTGTTTTTATTAATAAATGAAGTGAATGGTGACGAACCTGAGTTAATGTTCACCCTCTCATGATTGCAATGGATGATGAAATTCTTTATATTTTGTGCATTCCTGTGGCAATGTTAGTAATACTAAAATTAATGAATAATTAAGGCTAGTACACAAGGGCATAAAACAATTAATAACATTATTTCATAAAAAAGATTCAATTAAATAACCAACATCTTAGCAGGAAGCAGAAAGATATTCGGGTATCTTTCTGTAATTCTTGTTATAAGGATAAATGGGAATTGATGATAATGTACTTGCCTTGGAAACATTTGGCAGATGTGTATTTTCCTGTATTTGATTGTGTTTCATGTGATCCTGGCAGGAAACATAATTATACAGGGACATACTGTTCATCTGTATTTATAATACCTTGTTTTCCTGTTTCTTTTCTGGCTTTTTGTGAATTCAGTGCTTCTACCAAAAACATTCAAGCATTTTAATGATAAGAATGGGCTCAGTTATTAATGGACAGTACAGCTACCTAGATATTTATGACTCTGTAGTTGATAAATGTTTCTGTTTACTACTTTGTTCCATAAGTGGAAAAAACAGGAAAACATTTAAGTTGATTTATTTTTAGTATCTTGTCAGCTGGGTCAGAGTTTGAGGTAAGAATACACAGTAGTAGAACCTGCCAAAATAAACTATAGATTATTTGCTATGCACTTTTATCACTTACATGACTTGTTTTCTGTGCATTTATAACACCTGAAAGTCATTCAGCCTTAGTTTCTCTATTTATTTGTTGTTTCATTCATCAAATGTTTATTTAGTTTCCACTATTTTCCAGGCATTATGTTAGCTATTAGTGTAATTTCATATATATATATATATATATATATATATATATATATATATAGAGAGAGAGAGAGAGAGAG
>NDGN011498869.1:0-11663 GCA_002564285.1 Tympanoctomys barrerae
TTTTTTTTTTTTTTGAGACAGGGTCTCATTATACATAGCTCAGGCTGGCCTTGAGCTCACTGTGTAGCCCCTGCTGGCCTTGAACTTGAGGCAATTCTCTTGCCTCAGTCTCACAAGTGCTGCGAATACAGGCATGCACCACCACATCAGGCCTAAATCCAATTTAAATTTAAAGCAAAAACAGTAAATACTTAGAAGACAGCAAATAGCACAGCTCCTGCTGGGAAGTTTTGCATGTGAAAAGAAACCGCTACTGTTTCCAGTAGGGAGACATTCACTTCCAGAACAGGGCATTCACAGCAGCCCTGCCATTCTGTGTGGGTGTGCTCTTTGTTTCTAGCTTGCTCCCTACTCCTTCAGCTTCCCTTGGAAAGAACACACTAAAAATACTCTGGTCACAAAGCCTCTGCTATTTGGAAAAACTCAGAACAAAGCCCGGTACCATTTTCACCTGGCACTGTGAGGGTCAGACTGAGCCAAAATCTTCCCTGCACTGGTCTGAGTGAAAAGATGGCGGCGACACCGCAGAGCCCGCTGTGAAGGGCACCAATGCCGCCAGCACTGCCGCCGCCGCACAGGACACTCACCAGACTCCAATCGTCACATCTTCCTCCGGCTGGAGGTAGTAATTGCAGGTGTGATTCAAACCTTGCTCCTGCGGCTTTTTCAAGTCAATGAAGAAGGGAACCCTCACTGCAGACCACAGAGATGGGAGTCAGGGTTAGTGGGTATACAAGAGGGCACACACACATACGTGCACACTCACAAGCAACTGCCCACAAATGCACATAAGGCACGCCCATGCACACCTGTCGACACGTGCACAGCCCCCACCTCCGACACCTGCAACAACAGGCGCGCGCACGCACGCGCGCACACACATGCACAGACCCAACACACAGCAAGAAGCTCCCACAGGGTCGTGGGCTGGGGTGGGGCTGAGCGTGCACTGGAACAGATGGCTCCACAGACAGTGCTGTGGGGGCAAGGACTGAACAGAGCCCTGGAACTACAACGTGAGACGTGCAGGAGGGAAGGAAAGGCCTCAGAGAGGGGTAGGGAGGGTGCGCCTATCCCTCCTGCAGAGGAGCTCAGCTAAGCCCCGGCCAAAGCCTGCAGCCCTCAGCATGGCAGGGACCACGGGGAAGGGGATGACACTGAAGATGTTAGGTGGCTGGAGCCACGTGACTCAAGGACAAACTGAATTTAAGAGCAAAGAAACTAAAGGAACTTGGAAGTGTCTAGCATGGTCCCTTAACACAGAAAGGACCACCAAACACAAGATGGGGCAGCTGGACAGAGGAACCCAAAGGACTCGTCACAGGGAGCGAAGTGAGCACAGGGGTCCCTACGGCGAGCAGGTCACTGGCCAGTGGGACAATGGCTAGGTCGGTTGGTGCCCCGCTGGAAATCGCGGGGTTAAACCCAAAGAGCCACCAAGGCCCAGAAGTAGATGAGAGGAACAAGAGAGAGCAGTGAGCACCTGTGGGCCACGCAGTCCACCGTTACTGCCAACACCAGCAAACAACACTGATGTCCATAGCCACAGCCAGGTGTAGCACAAGAAAAATAGGCACCTGCTAGGTGTGTGTGGGAAAGACGCTTAATTTTCTTCTTACACAACACTTCTTATGCTAGATGGACCTTTGGAAGCGAAGTCAAACCACAGGGCTTGCTGTGAGGAGGCGGCCGGAGGACCAGCCCTGACCTGAAAGGGTGCATTCCCTCCCCGGCTCAGAGGCCTCTCTGCTTCCTGATGTGGGGCCATGATGCGAGCATCCTCTGTCCACCATGCCCCTCTGTCAGCCACTTCTGTCTTGGGAGTCAGCCAAAAACGATACAAACGTGAGCCAAAACAAAGCTCTCCTCCTTTGAGTTGTGGGTGTCGGGCACAGTATTTATCTCAGCAATGAAAAAGTGATGAAGATACCACTGCAGTTTGGTGGAAAGCACAACTTTTGAAGATAAGTTTAATTGAAAAATTTAAATTGGGGCCAGCGATATAGCTCAGTGGTACGGTGCCTGCCTGGCAAGTATACGGTCCTGACTTCGATTTCTGGTACCCAGCCCCCAGAAAGAAAGAAAAATTTAAATAAATTTAAAAAAAGAAATCCACAAAGCCTGAGATGGGACTTCTCACTGTACAAAATGGCAGCTCCCCAGCAAGCCAGTGACAAACAGCAGGACAGTCCTAACTTCTGGCCAACCCTGCCGTCAAGAGGAAGCCACGGCTGCCAACAGCCTCCTCGGGTGAGGAGGAGTTTGCCATCCCGCGTGACCAGCTCTCACTTCCGCAAGTGTAACTGAGACTCTGGGGTCATTTGCTGAACAATTCACCACCTGACTCACGAGGCTAAAGGACACGCGCGCTTCTTCCTCAGACTGCCTGAACGTGTGGGAGATGAATTCCCAGGACTGCCTACACCACCAGCTTACTATTCCTTGTCCTTGGGAGCCAGCTACACTGCGTTTCTCTGTTACCACTGAGTCACAGTCCCAAAACAGACACGTGTGGAGCCCACCCCACAATCCCCTAAGGATGGGGCCTTAGCTGAGGAAGGGGCCTGCACAGGGCAGCAGAACCTCAATTAGGGCATCGGGGAAGACCCTCACGCAGCACAGCTGGTGTCCTGACAAGAAGGGGGAGGTCACAGCAGGAGGATCACCACATCCACCAGCCAGGAGAACCAAGGACACACACCAGATGTAGACAAGGGCAGAACGAACTGCACCCAGGGCGTGCACACCGGCTGACAGCATGGTCTCAGACCTCTGGTGGCCTCCAGGGCCGTGAGAGGACACACATCCGTGTTCCCAGGACTGGGGCCTGGGCAAGGAAATGCCCACAGCCACAGTGAGGAGCTCAGGCGGTGCCCTGGCCACTGGACCTAGCGAAGGCTCTGGCCAGGAAGAAGCCCGGAAAGTGTGCCTGGCTTAGCAGCTGCTCCTGCACCCCAGTTCTGACTTTACCGCATGTCCTCGGAACCTGCAGGATGTGCTGCACTTCCCAAGCCACCAGCTGACAGCTGTGAGAGAAGGGGACCCCTCATGGAGCTCACAGCCAGCTCCAAGCCTGACTCATTCAAGCCAGGCCAGAGCTGAGGGCAGCCAAGGTGAGGGCAAAGGCCACGCTCCACGGCTCAGCCTCGGGCCTCTCAGTTTTCATCCACAGCCTGCAGTTCCATGGTGCCCCAGAAGTAGCAGCCAGTCCTGCTACTGAGAAACCTGAGAGCTGAGGATCTGAGAAACCAAATTCTAAAAAAAAAGTTAAACAGAAATCAAATTCTGCTCCAGAATGCCCTCATTCCAGGACGCTGGTCTTCCAGTTCACCTCTGGGCCCCGATCTAAAAAAAACTGTGAGGAAGAGGCACAATCCGGCCCCTGCACCCACAGATGCCACGCTCTCCCGCACGGTTCCCAGGGCACACAGCCACAGAGAGCAGGGGCCGTCACAACCACCTGGCAGTAGAGGTCTACTGAGAGAAAAGCCACACAGCAAGGGACAAGGCAAGAGTGCACAAGATCGTGGGGCTGCCTGGGACTGCAGGGCCCCCTCCTGTGGGCCAGCACCAGGAGCATGCAGGACCCCTGAGGTCATGCCTGGTCAGATCCTGCGGCTGTCAACCCTTCATAGTCCCTGTGACTCTGGGAAGCTGCCTGAAGCTCATCCCAGCCTGGCCAGACCTGGTTGCAAACACAGGCTGGAGCGGAGGCAGTCGGAGGCAGTCGGTCTGGTGGATGCGTGGCCCCCAGAAGCGAGCCATGGCAGGGTGCTCCCGCCCTCACACAGTCGTCCCCGCAGGGCCTGACTGCACAGCCCAGGATGCCATGCCCAGGCTCCAGCCTCTGGCCCGCAGGGTCTGGCGAGCTGCTCGCCCAAGCCTATGGCTCATCTAGGTTTTGTTATCCACCTCTGGCCGTGTCATCACAAGTCAGCAACCACAAGAGAAGCAGGCATGATGCAGAAAGGGCCCACACAGACAGCAGCGCAGGTAAATATGTGAACAGATGAACAACAGCCTGCTCTGCTGCTTTTTAGCTGAGCTGGGAAACTTGGTAAGGGAAGGCTGAAAGGCTGAGCTTGATGGACAGCTGTGACAGTCTGAGGACCTATGGCCACAGGCACCACCTCTTAGCATGGCAGTGCCAGCACTCTGCTGGGTGGGCAGGCTCACAAACTTCAGTCACTCGGTGGGACTACAGGGGCTTCCAGGGGTAGCAGAGGGAAAGCAAAAATAAAGCTACTGAGGCTGGGTTTGGTGGCACACACCTGTAATCCCAGCACTTGGGAGGCTAAAGCAGGAGGATCACAAGTTCAAGGTCAGCCTGGGCTACATAGTGAGATACTGTCTTGGGAAGGGAGGGAAAGGAAGGGGAGGGGAGGGGAGAAGGAGGGAGATAGAGGGAAGGGGAGGAGAGGGAAGGGAAAGAGAGGGAAAGGGAGGAGAGGAGAGAAAAGAGGAAGGGGGGAAGGGAGGGGGAAGATGGGGAGGAAAAGAGGGGGGAGGGGAGGGGGGAGGGGAGGGGAGGGGAAGGGAGGGAAAGGTGCAAGATAGCTAGCTAGCTACTGGGAGTTCCCAGGGACAGACCGCTGTGGGGAAGGAAAGAAGCTGAGGATTATGGGGATTACAGATCTGTTTCCAAAGGGTGCTGAGCTCCACTCAGGCATCCAGAGGATAGTCTCCTGGCTCTAAGCCAAGACTTCTTTCACTGGAGACACAGCCCTGACTGCCAACAGGAGGGCAGTGACACCCAGGAAGTACCCAGAGGCCCAGGCCATCAATGTCAGGTGCCACACAGATTTGGCTGGGGGGATCGGCTTTGGGGAATGCCATGTTAGCAGGAGCATGCATGCTGTGTTTATCTGATTTTTTTTTTTTTTTTAACTGGCAGAAAAGAAACTGTAGTGCTAATAGAGTTCTAGGAGTAACTTTCATCTTGTCATTTATATTACTTTGCTTTTTGGCTAAGTTTTTCTGCTTATGAAAATATATTTAAGGTAGACTAACACCTTAAATCACAAGTACTATGCTTCTTCTAAAGCATTATCTGATTTATACATTTGGTTTCAGACAAGTCTGATGTGAGCATTAAGAACACATAAATCAGTCTGAGGCACAAGAACATTTCGCCCCCTTCGGTGTCAGTGTCAAAAAGGATAGCCATGGAGTCACAATTCTCTTCTGAAGGGACATGAACCAGGCACCCCATGACCACCACACAGGCTAAAGCCTCTGCCCTGGCCTAAAGCAAGACTCCAGGCCACCAGGGCCTGGCTCAGACCCTTATCTCCTCTACCTCCATACACTTGGAGCCTGACACACAGCAGCTGAGACATTGACATCACAGCTAGCCAAGGAGAGTGGCAGGGCCTGGGGACAGGGAGCTCCTTCCAGGAGGCACAGCCATGGTCAGCGCACACCTGGAGTGTGGCAGGGCGGGGCAGGGGGCGGGGCCAGGCTGCGGGATGCCCCACCAAGGCTCCCAGCACGTTGCCTGCTGGTGTCAGGTTTTCTGAGCAACTTTTCAGAAGAGGTCAGAATCAAATTTGTATACTGGTGACTAGAGTTCTCCTTGAAAACCACTGCTGCAGGGCTGCAGCGCTTGCCCAGCACGCTCACAGCCCTACCTAGGTTCAGCCCCAGCCCTGCAAAGACAGAAACACAAGCACCTGCCTAGGCACTCCTGTTCCCATGGAACCCACAGGACAGAGCATTAGGGACAGACACCTCCTGGCTCCAGACAGCCCACTGCCCATGCACAGCCTCCCCACTGCCTGCAGGGGCTGAGGAGGAAGAGGAGCCAAAGTTCTGTTCTGGCAGAACACTCTGCCATCCCCCCAGGAAACCAGCACAGCAAAATCTGTGGGTTGTGCCTGATGTAGCTCCAACTTTATCTGCAGAAAATCAATACAGAGCTTTGCTTGGAACACACAGTGTGTCCCAGGCACGGCAGCCCCACCTCCCATGCAGGCCTTATACCCTGCGGCGAAGGCCTGCCCTGGTAACTTCTGAGGAAGCCTGGCACAGCTGTGCAGGTTGGACCTAACGTCCACACCAGCAAATCTGCCACCCCGAAACTCCCTTGATAGTTGGGTACTGTTAGTTCCTACTGAAGGCTATACTTCCCTAAAAGTGGCAAAACCATGAATTCCTAGAAGTTTGGTTACTCATCCATTAGAAAAATCAAATGCCTTTTAGTATGCTCCATGTATTTTATGAGTACCTTATCATGTCCAAATAAATAGTAGAGTCACAAAGTCATAAATGTCAACCTTACTATTTACAGTCCTACCAGTATTAAAAGAACAGAAATTCCCCATTAGCCAGTTTTGTGGGGTTTTTTTTTTTGTGGGGTTTTTTTTTTGCAGGGTCGGTCTCACTACACAGCTCGAACTTGTAGTGATCCTCCTGTTTTCAGCCTCCCCAGCATTGGGATTACAGGCACGCACCACCACGTCTAGACTCAGGCACCGGCTCAGCGCGCCCAGGGGCCGGGCCGGCATGGCATGTGGTGCCAGGGATTGAAACCCAGCGCCTGCGCTTGCCTAAGCAGGTGCTCAGTCTGCTGAGCTATCTTGCCGGCCCTGTTAGCCAGTTTCTGCCCAGCTTCTGCAATCAAGCCTGTTAGTAGCTGATTACCCCCAAAGCTCGAGCCCAGACCCTACAGGAAACGTAATGCTGTGTTTCTATAGAGGGTTTTCAGTCCTGAGATGCAGCTACCCCTCACCTGTTCCTGGCTTACGCTCCCCACACCATGTCAAATCCACACCACCAAGCACTAGTGGCTCCTCCACGTGTGCTCTTCCTGTGGCCCTGACCCCCATGTCTCCTAGCTCACCGATCCCCACGCAGTGGCACGCCCAGGTACTGAGGCTGAGTCACACAGCCAAGCCCAGCTTGAAGAGCTCACCAGCAGCCTGCACAGAGCCTGCCTTGTCCACCTCCAGCACTGTCTGCCACCTCACTGTTCTCTCACCCCCATTCTACCACCCCATCGAAACAGTCTTCTGAAGCAGGGGTTCCCAACCCCAGAGCTGGAGAGCAGGCTACAGCCGGTCAGGACCCGGGCTGCAAGCAGGTGAGTGAGGGCAGGATGGCAGACTCCCCGCTCTCCCAGACTGGCCCGGCGGCATCACCATCTGAGCTCCACCTCCTGTCAGGCAGGTGGGGCATGAAGGTTTCCAGCTCCTCTGAATCATCCCCAACCATCATCCACCACCCCACGGGAAATCTGTCTTCCAGGAAATTGGTCCATGGTGCCAAAAAAGGTTAGAGACAACTGTCCTAAAGGAACATGTCGAGTAAACACAGAGGCTAGCCCTCTGGCTTCTATCTCACAAGCTTAACACCTCTCCCTTTCTCCCAAAGTAAACACACACATACACACTGCCTGTCTGTCTCTCTGTCTCTCATTGTGTTTCTCCCTAAAACACAACGTGGGAGAACAGGTAATTGGAGGTGCTTACAACACTGTAAGGCCAGCACAGACAGAACAGAAATCAAAGCATGTCAGGTTTTTTTTAAAAGAGAAAAAGCAAAACAAAACAAATTTTAAGGAAAAAATAACCCACACTTTCAGTTTTAAAGGGGCTATATTTTCCAATGGCCACCTTTTTTGTGGGGGGAGGTTTGAGACAGGGTTTTGCTATGTAGTTCAGGCTGGCATTGAACTCACTCCATAGCCCAGACTCGCTTCACACTCCTGAGTGCTGGGATTGCAAGCATGTACCACCCTGCCCGGCTTCAGTGGTTACCTTTTCTAAAGACAGCCTCTTCAACTGCCACACAGGCAAAGCATCTCCAGTCGGACAGCTGCGGATGAGTTTTCAAACTGCCGACAGCGATACTCGGCTGAGGAGACTCTGTGTCCTGGGTACAGCCACCCAGGGACCCGCGGACCCAGGAAGCACCCCCACAAAGCCCTCACTGGGTGGACACGGGGAGCTCCTGGGGACAGACATGTGCTATTTCCCCATCTACCCACTGCTCCCTGAAGATCTATACATTCTACTGCATGTAAATTCAATCTCAGAATAAAAAGACACCCACTAAAGCCAGTCATCACCATGAAAACAAACTCTAAGAAAAAGTAACAAGTAGTACTTACCGAAATTCAGGAAAATCAGTTTGGCCTGTATCCCAGGACACAGCCTGACGAGGAAAGGAATGGCGACGTACAGCCCCAAGACACAAAGCAGCACCTTCCTCAGTCGGAACCATAGCCCCTTCCGCCTGCAGGAGAGAAGTGGGCACAGGTGAGAGGGGGCCCGGCACGCACTGCAAGCTGATTAACAGCATGCCCAGCACCAACCTACACAGGCAGCACGTTTCCATTAGGAGACAAACGTAGTAACTAGCCTCCCACCTGCTTACGTTAAAATGACTATTAGAACTGCGTTAGAAGAAAAGGTTTTTTCCTCTTCCTTTTTCTTAAAAGCCAAAGCCAAGAGTCCTGCTGGTTTTGTAGGACCAGCCTTGGGTAGGGACCCAGCAGAGACAGTTCCTCCCTCAGAAAGCACTTCACCTGACGTGAGACCCCAGGTGCCACTTCATCTTGGCAGAGTGGCTTTCTCCAGGCTTCGTGGTTGCGCTGGACACCATCCAGAGTTACTCATTAGCTCTCTGTAGAAGCACACACAGCAGGACATCAGCAGAACCTGCCCAACAAGGTGCTGGGAGGGCTGAGAGCTCAGCAAGAGGGTGGAGCTGCGAGACCGCCCTGGTGCTTCTGCCCAGCCTTTTGCCATGCCATCACCATCACAGTCTTCTCCAGGCTCAGGTTGGGCATCTCCCTGAGTCTCAGGACCTCCTCTGATCCCTAACACTAATCCTCTTCCCAACCTGCTTTCAGAAACATCTCTAACCTATGGTTCTCAGACTTCTTGGTCTCAGAACCTCTCTACAATGAAAACTTCAGGACACCAAGCCTGTTTGTAAAGTTTATTACTATAATATGAGAAGTTAAGACATCTAAAAACATCTAGGGTTGCTGGGAATCAAAAATTATAAATCAAGCCTAAGGCCTGGAGGCCTCGAAGATCCCATGATGCTGTGCCCCTCCAGGTCCTCATTAGCTTAATGAGGTCCTCACTCTGCCCTCTAAGTCACCTTCTGTGACCCTATCACAGAGGAGGCACTGCTAGCACAGCCAGGTCCAGAAGACAGCGTATGCCCTCATCTCTGGGCCTATCTGCACCTGCCCGCCCGAGCCCAAACCGTGGACCTAAACAGCAGAGCCAACAGCAGCCCCAGCACCAACACCACGGCCAGGCGGAACACCACCTGCACTGAGAACCTGATGGCGGATAGGACCTGTGCGGATGCGGCCATCCTGGGCGCCCTGTCTGAGCTGCCATCCCTGGAAAACCTTTGTCAGCATCACACCAGCTGAAGTCAGTGTTCTGGTGGGCAAAGACTAGTCAAGATTTTTGTCAATGGGCTAACACTTACGAGCCAGAAATGTTCTGTGATCAGGACTCACTGCTACAGGATGAGGAATTTACCATGGATCTTTGTACCAAGAGCACTGGTGGAGCCCCTACTTTCAACGTCACTGTCACCATGACTGCCAAGGCGCTAGTCTTGCTGATAAAGGTGCCCACAGTGGTATGATCAATAAGAACTGTTATGAAATGGCCTCCCACCTGGGCTGTGTTCAGTACTGACTTGTCTGTCCCTTCCCCTCCCAGCATTCCCAACTGCTTTGCACCCCTCCTTCCCAAATACACACATACGTAATTTTTATTCTGGGGGCCATGACCCCATGTCCTTTATTGCTGCCCAAGCCACATGGGCTGGGAGCTGGGAATGGATGGACAGATACCCCCCACTCCTGCCCATACCCCTCCTATGTATGGCTGCAAAACTTTGGGGGCTTTGAGGGGGTTTTTGTTTTGGTGATGGGGTTGGGTTTTTTTTTTCTGAATTTAAGGACTCTAACAATGACAAAACAGAAGGACCTTCTCAGCATGAGACCACCACCCCCCTGAGTCATCCATAATCCCTCATCATTTTTCTCAATGTGAATGTGATCAATAAACACAGAGGTCCTAGCTACCTTGTGGTTTCTTTTCCCCTGAGAACAACTGGTCTTTCCAGAACCCTGCTACTGCACAGTCACCCTGTCTCTCAATCTTTCATGCTGTAACACCTGGCAGGAGATTGGAACCCCCTGCAGGGATCCCCAACCCAGGCTGGTGACATGATACGGCTCAGGACATAGTACTTGTTTAGCATGCAGGAGGCCCTGGACTCTAATCTTAGAGCCCCGAGGGTGTGTGTGTGCGTGTGCGCTATTAATTCATCTAAAATAACAATAAGCAATCTGTTACCTGTTAATATAAATAACATTCATTATGAAAAGCTACTCTATTTTCTTTCTTTCTTTTTTTTGGGCAGTACTGGGGATTGAATTCAGGACCCTGCGCTTGCCAGGCAGGCACTTATTCTATTGAGCTATCTCCCCGGCCCTTGCAACTCTATTTTCTAGTACTAGAAATTTTGGTAAAGAGTGATGTTGGGATCCATTGGTCTCTCCCTGTGGTTGGCAGCAGGAATGAGGAATAGGTAAGAAGACAAGAACTGGGTCAGGTGGCGGCCCATCTGCCTAGTTGCAAACAGACCACAGTAGGGGTTTTGTATATACCCTTGCAAAGCTAGCCGTGTCGTGTGGCACAGGTTGCCTAGTGACTAACAGCTGACAGTAACCAGTCAGGATGCCTATCGCAGGACTGAGGTAGCTTGACTGCTTTAGCCACTGAGGTGTAGTCACTTTCACAAATGTGACCAGTTTCCAGCTTCTGTGGCTCCCAACAAAGGGATGGTTCACATGTTTATACATTTCTTTGTTCTGGTGCTAGAAATGGAACCCAGGGCTTCGCACACACTATGCCAGTACTCTCCCAGGGAATGTGACCCCCAGTCCTTTTACACATTTCTTTAGGCCAGATGGTTCAACAGAAGACAGAGATCCTCCTGTCTGCTCCGGCTCAGTCTTCACGATCTTGAAAACAAAGAGCCTCTGGAAGCCCCAGAGAACTCAGACCGGAGATTGCTCTGGCCTTGCAGACCTCCTGCACAGCTGGGCGCCCACAAGTGCACAGGCATGCCTTTTAGCAAACTCTCTCTCACCAACCAAACCGTGCTGGGGCTGGTTAGTCCTTTCTGGACTTAGGCTATTCTAAAACACACTGCACTGCTGATAACATAAAACAGAGACGAACCTCAAAAGCATTGTGCCACATTCAAAAAGGGCATGGAGACTATATATAGTAAAGATTCCATGAGGCTGAAACCCCAGAAAAGGCAAAACTGTAGAGATAAAAGGAGCAAAACAGTGAGTGGAAGAGCTGGAAGAGTCGGACACCCACTGCCTGAGGAGCTAGAGAATGTGCTGAAGTATGGAAAGAAATTTTCTCCGTCCCCAGGACACAACTGCATACAACTGTCAAGACTCAACTGAAAGGCCCGGCATGGTGATGCGCGCCTGTAAGCCCAGCACTCGGAAGGCTGAGGCAAGAGGACTGCTGTGAGTTCAAGACCAGCCTGGCCTTCAAAGTGAGCTCAAGGCCAGCTTGAATTGCACAGTGAGACTGTCTAAAAAGACCAAAAAAAAAAAAAAAAAAAAAAAAAAAAAAAAAAAAAAAAAAAAAAAAAAAAAA
>NDGN011498873.1:637-15626 GCA_002564285.1 Tympanoctomys barrerae
CGATCCCCCAGCACCACATGCCAGCCAGCCCTGCCCCCTGGTGGGCTGAGCTGCCCCCCCCCCTCTAAATAAATAAATGTTAAATAAATAAATAGGGAAACTGAGGTGCAGGGGTCAGGTTGTGAGCCACCTGGGAGGCTGGGGCAGGAAGATTCCGAGTTCCCGGCCAGCCTGGGCAATTTACGGAGACACAGTCTAAAAAACAAAAAGTAAGGAGAGGATATAGGTCTGCAGAGCTTGCCTGCCAGGCACGCTTGAAGCACCCACCCCCACCCCCCAAAAACCAAAAAACCCCACATAAAAAGGGCTGGGGAAGCAACTCAGAGCGAAGGCCCCGGGGTTCCATCCCCAGTGCGGCAGGGGTGTGGGGAGGAGACTGTCGCCAGGCAGGTGGTGCTTCATCCCGCCAGGCCCACGTGCACACCTGCCTGCGGCCCTGTCACCCCAACCAAGGCCTGGCCAGGCGGCCTGAGCCTCCCGAGTAGGGGCGGACAGTGTTGCCCTGCCTAGCGGTGAGGACCTGGCCAGCCGGCCTTCAGGCTGAACAGGGACAGGGCCTGGTGGGGACCGCAGCAGGGTGCCTGGCTCGGTCCCCTCGAAATTGGTAATCAGCCACTGGGAGAAACTCACAGGGCGCCCAGGGCCTGCAGGCCAGTGTGGGGACAGGAACAGCGGGAGAGGAGCCCGCGCACGGCGCTCCGAGGGCCGGGCGGCGCAGGGCACTCCGGGGCTCCGAGGGGCTTCACTGGGCTCTGCCCAGTCTGCGCACATTTGGAAGCCTGTGTGTTCTCTCCATCGACGGCTCTGTGCCCGAGTCTCCCAGAAGCCTTTGCTTTTTCAGACAGGGACTCACTGTGTAGCTCAGAGGTGGTCCTGTCTCGGCCTGGGGAGTGCTGGGACCACGGGCGAGCACCACCACTCTCCCTGCCCTGGGCTGAGCCCGGGGTACCCACTGCGAGCGATCTGAAGGATCAAGGGCGATCCTCCAGTCCCCAGGCCCCCAAGGAGGCGGGGCTCCTCCAGTTGTCCACAAGAATCAGATTTCTGTATTTTGTATTAAAATATTTTATATTAATCATTCAAACTTCATTTTATACAACGAATGCATACATCGCGGGGTGCTCAGGGATGCGGGGGGCGTGGCCGGCCGGCTGGAGGGCGGCTTCAGGCGGCAGGCATGTCGGCCTTGCTGAGCGCAATGGCCAGCTCCAGGTCCTCCTGCTCCTGCCGCCGCAGCCGCGCCAGTCGCTCCTGCTCCGCCTTCTCGCTCTCGCGCTTGGCCCAAGCCATCTGCTGCTCCTCATTGCCGAACTGCAAGAGAAGTGCGGTCAGGGCCGGTGCCACCCCTACGCCCCGTCCACGCTGACCGGGACCCCAAGCGTCCGCCCGGCCCGCCCCTGTGAAGCTGCAGCCCGCCCCGAGGGCAGGAGGAAGCCGCCTGTCGGGGCCTTGGCATTCCCAGCTCCAGCTGCTGCCTGGCTGGGGACGGCGGGCAGGGAAGGGCCCCCAGGCCAGTCTTCCCGCCCTGACCCCCACTTGGGTTTCTCCTCCGGACCAAAACAAGGGAAACGACAAACATGCTGGCAGGCTTCACAGAGTCCTGGCCGACCACAGGGAACACGGCATGGCAGAGGGGACAGTGTCCACTGCAGGGACAGGGTGACTGGGACCAGCCTGCTCCGAACGGGGCCTGGACCCTGAAGTTTCAGGAAGTTTTTTTTGTTCAAGGGCTGCGGCAGCTGCTGAGCCGGGCCTGGAGACGCAGCGCGTCCGGAGCCCGGCATGCAGGCCGCGGCGTGCCGCCGGCCACAGAACACAGCGGGCGGGGCCGGAGCCCTGCGCTTTTGCTCACGGTGCAGCACCACCGTGCCGAGGCCCCTTTTTTTTTTTTTTGTGGAACCAGGGATTGAACTCAGGCCCTTGCGCTTGCCAGGGAAGCGCTTATTCCACTGAGCCATCTCCCCGGCCCCTCCAGCCCTTCTTCTGGGGAGGGGATCTCACTAAGTGCCCCAGGCTGGGCTGGCATTTGCAGTCCTTCTGCCTCTGCCTCCCGAGTGCCAGAGTGCAGGGAGGGAAGTGATTTCTCACCAATAGCTACAAGCACGAACGAGCCCAGGGTGGAAAGCACAGGCCCGTGTTGGGGGGCAAGAAAGCTCGGCCTGGGCACTGGCGGGGTACAGCCCTGTGCTGGGCATGTCAGCCTTGCTGCACGCCCCCTGCAGGAGCCCACCAGACGCACTGCCACGTGCCGATGTGCCACGCCACGTGGCTGGGCCCTCCCTGCACCCCTCAGGAGGAAGCGCAGAAGAGCAGGGCAGGTCTGGGTTTCCCAAATGACGCCCCAGCCCTGGCGGCCCAGAGCGGACACGGCGCTGTCTAACTGCAGGGGCAAGCAGCCGGTGCTGCTGGGAAGGGCCTACGCTGAGCGGCAGCAGCGGCACAGGCTTCCCGGGCCAAGAACCACCATCCTGCTTGGGACCGACTCCAGGGGGTGCTGAGCAGCGCCGCGCCACAGGGCCAGAGCTGGCTCTCTCCCCCACGCTGCTCAGCACCCCATGCCGAGTCTGGCATGGCAGGCATCCCCCGCAGTCCACCCTCCAGGAAACAAACAGCCTCGGTAAAAAGCTCTCCACTGGCTGGGCTGTGCCTCTGCTGCTAGGAGTTACCTTTGTGTGACATCAAGGTGTGAGACAACCACAGCTGTGCACAAGCTACAGGAGCTGCGACAGGGGGTGGTGCCTGGGATGGTACTGCCACCGTGACCAGGCTTCCAGAGAGCAGGGTCCTTTGGTGCCGGGATGCAACTCAGGGCTCTGAGTTTGTTTCGACAGGGCTGAACCCGTTCATCCCAGCACTTGGGAGGCTGAGACAGGAGGGTTGCCACGAGTTCCAGGCCAGACTACACAGGCAGACCCGAAACCCCGCCTGCGAGAGTGAGGCTGGCTTCCGACAGGGTGACTGCTCTGCCAGGCTCTCCCTGACCACGCAGCTTAAGGGCAGGCCTGCGCGGGGTTCTAGCCTCTGCGCCTCCCTCTGCAGACCGCGGCTCTCGCTGGCCCCGGGCTGCCCCTGCCCCTGCTGCACGCAGTGGGTACTGCGCTTGGGAAGCACATGCCATACGGGTTTCCAAAGGAGCGGGCCAGGGACCTTCCCTGGGCACAGTGACTCCGCTCCTTCCTGCCGCCTGCTGGAGCAGGCGGTCACTCCTGCTCAGAATCCTCTTCCCTGCACAAGCACCCTGCAGGACAAGGACTCAGCGCCAGAGCGCGAGCCCGAGTCACCCCAGAAATCACCCTGAGACGCTGCAGCGGGGCAAGGCTGGCACTGCGGCAGGGCCCAACTTACAGAAGTAAAGTCCGCAAAGCCCGAGGAAGAGGCCTGAGGAGGCTTGGCTGGAGAGGAGGGGACAAAGGGGTCTTTTCCACTAAATGGGTCCCCAAATCCCTTTTTATTTTGGAACGGGTCACTGCTGTCTGTCCCGAGCGGCTGGAACGGGTCAGGGAGCTCAGGGTGGTCTGCAGAAGCAAGCTGGCTCACGGGTGTACTTGTACCTGGAGAGTTCGAGAGAGAGCAAAAACAAAAAAAGAAACACGGTTACTCACCACAGCGAGAGCAGAGGTGGAGGGGCTCTGCGCCGGGCCGGCACTCGGCCCGGGGGCGCCTGGCCGCCCTTCCCTGCTGGGCTTCCTTTCCCACAGAGGTCGGGATGGGGCCAGGGTCTCCTGCGAGCCGGCGGGCCAAGCCCAGGCAGGACTCCACACGGGCGTGGACAGCACGACACACAGCAACACGCACAAGCGCGCGCACACCAGCCAACACGCAGAGCGGTGCTGACACGACACATGCAGACGCGAGGGGACAGCGTGCAGCTGCTAGAGGGTGGAACTGCAGTATCTTTGGTGCTGGGGGGAGCCCGGCCTTGAGTGTGTTAGGCAAGTGTTCCTGCTGAACTGTGTCCTGGCCATTTATTTTGAGATAAGGTTTCCCAGGCTTCCCGGGCCAGCCTTGAACTCGAGACCCTCCTGCCTCAGCCTTCCTGTAGCTGGCACTGCACAGGCTCCCACTGGCACGTGCAACAAGATGCGCTCTGCTGAGGGCAGTGAGCTTCACGCAGCTTGGGAGGATTCCAGAGCTCCCAGCACCGAGCAGCTGACAACAGCGTCGAGTCCTGGGAGCGGCGGCTGCCTGGACCCGGTACCACACACGGCCAGTGAGGGCTGACTCTCACACAACCCTAGAAATGTACACGAGCACTAAAACTAAAGTCTATTTCGATAGAAAGTTCATGTGCAGTTTCGGGATGACTCAGTGTGTTGGGCAGCATGCTGATGCCCCAGCAGGCGAACGACCCGCCGGCAGGGCGGGCGGGGTGAGCCCGCTCCGTCCGGGACGCAGGTGGCTCAGGACATCTGGCCTCCGCCTGGCGGGTCCTGCAGTGAGAGCGAGAGGGCCTGGGAGAGGGGAGCACAAGGCGGGCGAGGGCACGGCCTGAGCACGGCTTGCTCGGCGTCAGCCCACAGCCGTCCCTGGAGCCAGCTCCCCTGCCACATTCCGGACACCCTCACATGTCCCCACGCCCAGGGTCAGCAGCTTTATCTGCAGCCTTGGCTCTGGGCCTCAGACCAGGCCATCTCCATGTCTCTTAAGGGATGCGCCCCCAGGGACACTCTCATAGTGCCACCCCTTCCAGACACATGTGTCACAGAGGTACGTGTGCTGGCCAAGCCCTGAGAAGCAGGCAGAACCCAGCAGGGTTTCCCACTGCAGGGAGGAGAGCCAGGCAGATGAGGCTGCTCTCTGCCAAGGACAAGGCCTCCCCGCGGCCGCAGAGGACATCGGGTAGGCCAGGGTCAGAGGCACGCACCCACCCACCCTCCCACCCACCGACAGCGTGTTGGGCAGCGGTGGTTCTCCGGCTCACAGCCCCCATGGGCACACGGGCAGAGGGAGGAGACCATGGCCTGCGCCGCACAGCATGCAAGCTGCTCAGCCTGCACCACGTCCCTGCCACGCTCACAGGGCCCAGGTGGCGTCTTGGGATGCACTCCCTATCGCTGCCATCCACATGCTCCTGCTTGTCCCTGCTGCCCTCAGCTTCCAGAGTCCAGCTCGGGTCTCTGTGTCCCTGGCCCAAGAGACCAGGTCCTCGTGGGCAGGAAGGGCCATGACTTGCTCCCTCTTAGTCTGGGCTGACCTGCCCTTCCTTGGCCCAGCCCTCGCTCTGACCCCTGCCAGGCTTGGTTTGCACACGGGGCGCGCCTGCCTTAGCCTCTGTTACGGCCCCAGAACCCAGCTCTTCTGCAGGGTCCCTTAGGTTACAGCAGTACAGACAGGAGTTCTGGTGAGGAACTGAGTCAGGATGGGGGCAGGGCAGGATGGGGGCCCAGCCCAGCAGGAGGCCCAGCCCAGGAGTCACAGGTGGAGGCTGCAGCGGCCCCACGGCCAGGCTGAGCCTGTGGCACTGAGAACAGCACAGGTGTGCTCAGGCCGCTTGGCCAGGGCCCTGTTCAGACAGGCCACCTGTGGCCTCGGGCCCACAGAGCCACGGGCAGGTGTGTACACAGGGAGGCAGCGGAAGGACAGTGCCCTGGCACGGGTTCCAGGTCCGGGCACAGGCAGGGCTTGGGTTTCTTGCTCTTCTCTCTGTGGTTCTGAGCTACACCCTGCCCTCTCCAACTGTACTCCAAGCCAGGTCTCGTGAAGACACTGCTCGGCTCCGATCTTCCTGCCTCAGCCTTCGGGGGCACCTCCGCAGGGCACGACCCTGGCCGACCCCTGCCCCTCACTCCTGGCCCCTTCCCCCAGTCCTGCATGCTTTGAGGCTGCTCTGAGCCGGGGCTGAGGTTTCTGCTGAGCAGGGTGCAGGGGGCTGGGATGCGGGCTGGCCACACCCAGAGCCCTGGGCCGCTCGGCCCGGGAAACCGTTATTAGTCGCAACCATGCGCCTGAGAAACCGGGGCACAGCAACAGCCGTCTCCCGCTCGCTCGCTCGCTCGCTCGGGGAGGGAGAGCGCTTTGCTCTGGCGTGCCCTAGCGCCAGGGACACTCCGCGGGAGCAGCCACGGCAGGGCCGGCTGTCGGTGGCCCTGGTGGGCCCAGGCTTCTCAGTCTGCGCAGCGCCTCTCTCAAGCCCTGTGTCTAGTTCTGCTTTTATTTAACCACTTCTGCTTGCTCCCTAATCATTTTTCCAATTTCTCTGAGGCAGGGCTTATCGCAGATGAGAGAGCCGCGGAGGCACAAGGCCACGGCGCTTTTGCAACTCTGGGAGCAGGAGGGCAGGGCTGAGCTCCAGGGCAGGGGGCGACCTGTAAGCACCCCCAGACGCTCCACGTGCAGGGGTGGTGAACGCCGTGAGCCCAGCACTTGGGAGGGCTTGTGCACCACACACTGAGACTGGCTCAAAAGTCAGACTAACGCGAGGCACTATCTCGTTAGTGTGCCCCCGGCCAAGTTGTCCCAGAGCAGTCTGGCGCCCTCAGCCCTGAGTCCCTGCAGTGGGAACCAAAGGACCCAGCAGAGCAGAAGGCCAACAGCAGCCTCCCACCGAGCCCTGTGAATGGGATGCAGGGCACAAGGAAAGGCAAAATAGAACTTATTTTCAAACCACAGCAGTTTCAACAGTTACCCAAGCGGTGTACCGAAACCACACACGGCACTGACTTCGGCAAAAACAATGTGAGCGGCTGGTTTACCGCAATGCAGGCCGTCAGGAGCGCGGCCAGGCCAGGCCAGCCCCACCCTGCGCAAGCTCCCCAGGACGGGGCTGGGGTGGCCAGCAGGGCTTTCCAGGGCACGGGAAGGAGGAGGGAGGCCGGGCTCGAGGTCGATGGCTACGTGCAGCGGCCAGTGGGGGACAGAAGGACTCATCCACCCCGGACACTCCGTGGCTGAGACAAGAGAGCCCACCATGAGCAGACGCAGCACAAGTGAAGGATGCAGCGAAGGACACGAGGAAGCAGGGAGCCGAGCGGGGGCAGGACAGAGGCGTGAGCACGGCACACGTGGCGGCGGCGGCGGGGCCACCCCGAAGCCACAGCACTTGCACGGAACTGCCCCCTGCCCTGGCGTGGGACATGCTTAGGGTGGCCACAATCATGCAGGACAGGATGCACCCATGACTGTCCCCTTCCCAAGTGACAGCAGTGTTCACAACTGTGCCCACAGGACATGACACACAGGTCCTCAGCCCCAGGACACGGCACAGGTGTCCTCACAGTCGTCCATCCTCTAGGACGCAACACACACGTGCTCTTAGCTCTGGGAAAGTGGAGGCGGGCGGGCAGCCTGGAGTCCCGGCCCCAAGAAGCGCCCAGCCTGGACAGAGGTGCAAACAGCGCAGCCCACGGAGGGCTGGCGGACAGCATGGGACAGTGCCACTGGCACAGGGGGGCAGCTGGCGACCCTGCAGATCAAAGCAATGCCAGGCAGCACCTCTGGGAGATAAAATCTGAGGTCCCATGATCGCAGCGTTGAGATTTTCCACTAAAAATATTTACTGAATTTGAAGAAAACCCGCTTAGTGCTTTGAAGGGAACAGGATGAGGTTTGGGTCTGAACTGCGGAGCTGAGAGAACGCTCACAATGCCCCTCCTCCCAGGGCTCTGCCGCCCTGAAGGGGCTGAGATGGGCAGGGGTCCGGGCACCCCGGGCTGCAGGTGACAGAGAAGTGGCCAAACCCGCTGGTTCCACAAAAGGCCAACCTGACCCGACACGAGCAAGACTCCTGTTTGGCGGGTGTGGCGGGGCACAGCTGTTAGCCCAGCACTCTGGGAGGCTGAGGCCGCAGGCTCCAATTCCGAGCCCAGCGCAGGCAACTTAGGAAAAGGCAGACACCTTTTTTTTTTCTTCTTTTTTTTACATATTTAGTACAGGGTCTCATTACACAGGTCAGACTCATAGTGACCCTCCTGTTTTTCAGCCTCCCAAGTGCCACCATGCCAGGTCTCAACTGCCACCTTAGCGCACTTGGGGGGCGGGCTGGCGCAGCTCACTGGGGACTAAACCTGGCTCTGAGTCTGCCTAAGCATGCGCTTTAATCCGTTGAGCTACCTACCCTCTATGCCTCAGCTAGGCTGGCCCTAGACCCTCTTTCAAAATTAATTTTTGTTTTTCTAGAACTGTCACTAAAAGGTTTCTTGACATTTCGAGACCAGCCTGGCCTACCCAGTGAGCTCAAGGCCAGCGTGAGCTGCATAGCAAGACCCTGACTCAAAAAGACAAAAAAGGAAAATGCTCTAAGTCTGAGTCTGTCCCTGGTGGCAGGTCCCCAGGGCGTGGACCGGCTGTGCAGCCCAAGTGAGGGCCCGGGAGACGTCACACGCCTGGTGAGCAGCCACGTGGAACCTGGCTTTGCTCCTCCCCGAAGTGTGCCACCTGTGTACCCACACGTGACACAATCACCCGGGGCACAGCCACACACTGGGGTAGGGGATGTGGGGACAGCAGGCCCTCCAGGGAGCCTGAGAGTGCGGCTCTGCCTCGCATCGCTCAATGCCACAGGTCTCAGGGTCTCACTCCACGCTACGCCACAAGTGGAGGCAGGAGCTGGGCAGAGGGCGTATGTACCCCTGGAGTGGAGATGAAGCCTGCAGCCAGTCAGGAAGCAGGGCCACTGGGTGCCCGGGTGGCAGCCAGGTAGGGGAGCCAGGGGTGGGGAGCCTCTACTCTGGGCCCACATCTCACCACAACCCAGGTGACACGCGAGTCACGCGTGCCCACAAGGTCTGCTCCTGTGGCACAGGAGGGTGGGTGTGTGCCAGTAGGCAAATGGGGCTGCTTTCCAACTCATCCATGCTGCCCAACACCCAGGGGTGGGCAGCCAGTGAGCTGAGGACGCCCAGCCCGGAGCCCTGCTGCCACGCTGCCCTGGGAAGGCCCTCAGGGTCACCAGGCAGCCAGGCTCCAGGGCCCTGCTTCCAGAGCTGCCAGGCCCAGGACCGGGACCGCAGCTCGGCTCTAGAGCCCGCCATGCGCCGCGCCCTATCTCTCTGCGATCATCGTGGGAACGGAATTAGAGTAGTCAAGTTTAAGGCCGAGGCGCTAACCACACAGCTTAGATGGAGATGCCACTCCAGAAGTGGATCTTATGCAACCAGCAGCAGGTTTCGGGCGCGACGGGCGGGCTTCTGCCAGGGTCCTAGTGCTCCGGGCCAACCCTGCCTGGGCAGAGGAGGGGCCGTGTCCTCAGGGGCCCTGGCCTCCTCCGGGACGCTGCCCGCCCGCCCTGCCCTGGGCTGCCACGCTCAAGGTGACCACAGCGGGGAAACACTACTGTGGGCTCCACTCGTGGGCAGGGAGGGGCTTACCCGCATGGCAGGGAGCTATGTGCTCACCATCAGGGGCCAGCTGTGGCAGCAGCCCTGTGGGAGCCTCAGCCACTCCCGCTCGGCCAGGGCAGGTACTGGCAGCCGTGGAGAGGTTAAAGGTTACGGGCTGGTGAGCTGGTGTCACCCCGCTGCAAGAACCGCAGGCCGGGCTGCCGGCAGGAAGTGGCAGGGTGGGGCCGGGTTGAGATCCCACTATCGAAGTGCAGCGGGGCCCAATCACTGACACCCACACAGCCGTTTCCTGCACTTAAAAAAATCTGTTTCTCTCTGTGCAAATCAACAACTTTTACCTAGAAACTCCGGCGAGCTGAGTGATCTCGAGCTCTGGTCCGTTGCACAAAACACACCGTTGTTTACCTGGGGGAGGCGCCCGCCCGCCCCCCGCCCGCCCGCACCAACGGCCAGGTTTCGGGGCTCCCGGCTGCTCTGCACCTGCCTGGAAGGAGCGGGTCCTGGCCACAGGCAGCCACCTGCTGCACAGTCAGCACCGAGAGGACCTTTCTAGAAACGCCTGGGGCCGGAGCTCAGCATGCACAGCCCCAGGGGGAGCGCAGCGGGAGCCAGGACCGGCCTTCTGGGCAGGCGGCTGGAGCCCCCCACACCTGTGGACTAGCACTGGGCCTCCTGAGGCAAGATGGTGGGGTGGCCCTCAGGCAAACACCCTGCCAGAGCCCTGGGCCTCAGACCATGGAGTGCTGTCCAGGGAAGGTGCGGGGCCTGCCGCAGGCGTTACGCTCCGTCCCTGCACACTACTCTTCGACATTTGCAAGCAATCCTGCCACGCTGCCGCTGCACGGGGGAAGGGGACCGCCAAGCTGAAGGGCCCTGGCAGCCAGGCCTGCCCAGGCGACCCACAGAGGCGCACATGCAGGAACAGCTGTGCCTGGGCCTGCACGTACAGTGCTCCACCCACACCCCGCGCCAGACTTCTGCCCAGGCAGGGAAACTGAGGCTGGAGAGGCCCCACCCTCTGCCTGGGCACAAGCTGGGGCAGCAATGGGGCAAGAAGATACGTAGGCCCCAACTGCAACACCCAGAGAGCGTGGGGGAGGTAGACCTACGCTCTGTGAGGCAGGCCCCCAGACAGCCCGGCACAGGCACCCTGCCCCGCTCCCCAAGGGCAGCCTCCCTCCAAGCAGCGTCTGGCCCACAGCCCCCACACCCTGCTGCTGGGCCCTGCGGCCTCTGGGCGAGCGGCCATTGCCCCACGCTGGCGCATGGTCTCCCATGCTGGGAGAGGGCTAGGTGCAAGGGGAGGGCACAGAAGCACAAGCCCTCGGGAAACGGCCCTGCAATCTCAGAACCTGGGAGGATCGTGAATTCAGAGCCAGGCCAAGCAACGGAGAGAAACATTGTCTTAAAAACAAAAACAAAAAACCAAAAAAGGTGACAGGCACCAAGGTCCCTTTGTAGCGGTCACTGAAGCACCAGGAATAGGGCCTTGGCTCCCGAACAAGGGCTGGGACCATGGGCTGGGATAGGACACTCGGTGGGCACAGGGACTGGCGGCCTTCAAAGCCACATGCCTCCCACCCTGCGGCAGCTCGGGGTTAGTGGCGGGGCGCTAGCGGCACGGGCCTGGGTCTGGACCTGCACCTACCGCCTAGCGGTGTGTACAGCACGGGGCTGTCCTGCTGAACCACGGCCTCTGCGAGAGAAGCAGAAGACACTCAGCCCCACCTGTGCTCAGGACACGGCGCCCTCGGCACCTGGGCGGCCACGTGAGCTCTGGGCCCGTCCTCCTAGGGACAGGTCCAACCACATCCCATCCCCGTGAGGTCGGGAACAGGCTCCTCGCAGAGGCCACCATAGCAGGCGGAGACGCGGGTGGGGAACCCAGGAGGGTGGGGAGTTGGCGCGGCGGCCCACTCCAGCACGGCGCTCTGTGCCTGCTGACTCTCGGGGAGCCCATCCTCCCTGGCGCCCAGGACACAGGCCCGCTCTGCATGAATGTGTACACGTAGGCACGTGGCCCGTGTGAGAGTTACACACATACACGTGAGGCCAGGGAACAGGCGTACGTGCACGCAGGAGCTACAAGGAATGTTGCATGTGTGTGCACTGGCTGCACGCATGTGTGGTGGCGTGGGGGGAAGACACCCTGGGTCCCTCAGCAGGTCCTGGGGCAGTCTGGTCAGTGCCCCGAGGCCTCAGGGCCAGCAGCTGTGCACAGGGCACGCTTCTAGGCTGTTCAGGGCTGTGCCCGGGTGCGCACCCAGGGCGGCCCAGGGCTCATGAGAGCCGGGCCTTACTGACATGACCAAAAGGGGACAGGGGCAAGGTCAGTGCATAAAACCTTGCCTTGGGTGGGGACTGGCCAGCCAGGCCGGGATGCTGGTGTGACAGGTGCAGAGGGACAGCAGCAGTTAGGGCCTGCAGCACAGCCTCTGCTGCTCAAATGGGCAGACAGCGGCCAGAGTGCAGCTTGGTCCCCTCAAGAATCCCATGTGTGGGTCTTAGCCCCGGCACTCCATCCTGGGCATGCCCACGGGCAGCGGGGGACAGATGCCACCTGATGTACCCTGCTCCCCACCGGGGTGCTCAGCCCTGTGCGCGCCAGCAGGAGCCAGGGTCAGGAGGCCCAGGCAGCGTGAAGAGCGCACACCGCCCACAGGGCGGCCAGGGAGGACTGGGACAGCCGCGTGAGGGCACATACTGACCGCTGGGGGGCTTGGGCCGTGGAGGCGCGGGCTTCTTCGGTGGCAGAGCAGGCGTGTCCTGTTTGCTTTTAAAGGGGTCCTCTGAGAAGCCTGCCCCTGCCATGGAAGAGGCAAAGGGGCCAGCAGGTGGGGGCTGCAAGAGAGGACACCAGGGGGACACACATCACTTAGGGTGCAGGTGCCGCCCCGGCCCCAGCAGCACCTTGGCACCATGCGGGCACTGCAAAGGCGTGCAGGGCTGCGCCCACGTGGCGGGAGGCACCCCCGCCCCCTTGTCCCGGCCCTGGGTTCTGCACACAGGCTCCACAGCCCTGGACCGGCTGATGCGTCACCATCTGCTGTGGCTGTGGGGTCTACACACGCCAATGTGCCACCTCCGGGTGCCCAGCTGAGCAGCTCTAGGCCCTTTCTCTGTCCCTGGGTTGCCACACAGGGGCTGGTGGCACCTGCTATCCACAGGCTGTCACATGCCTCCTGTGGCTCCCATCACCTGTGGCCTGGATCCTCACTTCTTGATTCTTTTTTTGGCACTGGGGATTGAACTCAGGCCCTTGTGCTTGCCGGGCAGGCACGTAAGCTGCTGTGCTGTCTCCCTAGCCCTCACTTCTCCATCCTTCGGCCACCCAAGAAGGGATGCCCACTCTAACCCAGGAACCGAGGCACAAGGCCGGGCTGGACCTGCCCCCTGCTCTTCCAGGTGAGGCCTTGTCCACAGCCACAGGGGCTCAGCCAGCGGCCGGCCCGCGTGGAGCTTCTGCACGGCAGGGGTGCAGCTCCCAGCAGTCTGTCAACGCTGTAGAGCCACGGTGCCCCTCACAGGGCAGGATCCACAGCGTGCCTCGGTTTATCTGGGCACCCCTTTATCTGCCATGGTGCTGGGCTGGACCTGGGGACTCACACAGGCTAGGCGTGCGCTTGCTGCTGAGCCCCGCCCCGGGGCCCTGCCTCTGCCTCCACCTCCCAGCAGTGGGGATCACACCATCCTCAGGAGCTGGCAGGGACGGGCACCCTCCAAGCCGGCAGATGTGCGCGACAGACCACAGGTGCTGGGCGACTGGGCAGTCACCCCTGCCGTGGCTTTGCTTTGCCATTACGTGAAAATTCCAGAGATAAATGATCTGTAATTTCTCAACAACTCTGCGCATGCAGAGCCTGCCTGCTTATGATCAGTTACCCTCGCCCACCTCCTCCTGCGCCCGATTTACAAGTCACACAGCTGAGCCACATCTGCAGAGGCTACGCGGGGCTCGTCCCAGGGTCCCAGCCACGGTGGCATGGGGTATGGGAGATGCCAGGCACATGGCTCAACCAGGTTCTGTCCACTCCCCACAAGTCTCAGGATTCCTCATGCATACCTGCCCAGGGGAGGGGGCCAGCAAGGTCTATGCTGGAGAAAAGGGGAGAGGACAGGGCACCAGTGAGGGACTGAGGCCCCAGCACCCAGCCTTCCTCCAGTGATGGCATCGTGTTGGCCTGGCTGGTAGGCTCCTTCTTTTTCTCAGATCAAGTGGCAGGACCTGGGCCCCTAAGGGTGCACCGAGCCGGGGCCCATAAACGGGAGTGGCTGGGGACACACTGGTGCCAACGCCGTCCGGGCCCGGCAGAGGCTGCGTGAGCCCCGCGCCCTCCCCGAGGTGCCGCGCTCGCGTCAGGGCCTGCTGCCTGCCATGCCCACAGTGCTGCCCTTGCGGCTGCTTTGAGGAGAAGTGCTGTTTTAGGAGGGTTTCGTGGCCAGTGCGGTGCTCGGGAGGAAAGGACAGAGCAGGCCATTGTGACGCACTGTGGCGCAGCGCTGCAGCGGCCAGGCCCAGGCTGGGGCTTGCTGTGCAGGGTGCAGGGCAGGCCCGCGACCCAGCACTCGTGTACCAACGGCTGGCAGGCAAGGAGAGCGGGTGGACAGGCACTGAGCATTTCAACGACGGCTTTTTTTAGGTGTGGGTAGGGAGAAGAGAGTAAAACACGTAAGTTAGAATCTTATTTTTGTTCTCGATGCGCTCTGAAAACATGTTTGGGGACGTGTTTTGAAAGCAGGCTGTGCGGTTGAGGTCAGCACTATCTCGCAACATCTCGGGCGGGCGGGCGCCTGGGTGGGGCAGCAGCGAGCAGGGCTCCAGGCTGCAGGGGAAGGCAGGGGAAGCCAGGGGTGCGCCGGGCACCGCACCCTCTCAGGTGGGGACGTGGGTGAGCCCGAAGCAGAAGAAAGCTCAGAAAGCAAACACCCGCCGAGCGCACTTTCATTTCCTCCACGTTTATTTATACCCCAGTGTTGTTCTTGAAAATCAGCGTGTGGCCCAGGGGACCCGGGCCGGCGGAGCACAGCCGCACGGTGGCCTGGGACGCGAGGGAGCAAGGAGCAGGCAAGCAGCTCCCGGGCACCGCACCTGCATGGGGCGGGGGGACAGCACAGCTGGCGGGCAGGAGGCTTCTGGGCAGCCGGGTAGGCTGCCTGTGCGCTGCCCCTGCGGGCCCAGCTCAGACACATCCGGCACCGGCTCCTCCTGAGGGCCCATCCCAGCTTGGCCCTTCCTCGGAGGGTGGCGCTGTGGCTGGAGCGGGACATCTCTGCTCAGAGGCCCTGGCCAAGCCAGGCTGGGAAGGCGGGTCAGGGACCACAGCCACAGCTGCCCACGCCCAGGCCCCCCCAAGGGCCCGGCTACCTCCTGGAGAGCACGAGCCGTGCACACTGGACGGACGTCTCCCCGCCGAGCCCTACACACACGGTGCGGCATCCACGCCTGCGCCCTGCGGGCCAGACCCGTGGTGGAGGGCAGCACGGCCGAGGGCATCCGTGCCTCATGGGAGGGGCCTGCACGCCTGGGCTCCCTGTGGACACGGGGGACATGTGTCCCTGCACAGGACGGGCTCAGCTTGTCCCCTCCCTGCCATCTGCAGAATGCTCTGGGAGGATCTGGCCCGGCTGGGGCCGCCTCCTCCACCCGTCCCAGGGGCTGAGGGCACCAAGGGCCTGGAGAGGGACACGGGTTCTGAGGAAGGGGCTGCGGA
>NDGN011498873.1:15657-28505 GCA_002564285.1 Tympanoctomys barrerae
AAGTGAGTGGCACAGCACAAATCCCCCGCCCACAATTCTGCACCCAGTGAGGCCACCACTGAGCTCCAGGTGGCAGCCACCCAGCGTTGGGGGAACAAGTGGGGCAGGAGCCCAGGCCTCACCAGCCTGGTCACCCCCGCTACAGCCCTTCCTGCACGCACGCTGTGTGCATCCCCTCCAGTACAGTCCCTCAGATGCTCCTAGGACCCCCCGAGCTAAGGAAACAGGTGCTGGTGGGCACAGGGCCCTGTCCCTCCCGGCCCTCAGGACGAGCCGAGCCCGGCTCCAGAGCGGTACCTTGGACATCTGGCTGAAGTCAGCAAAGCCCTCGGTACCGCTGAAGGCCCAGCTCCCGAAGGGGTCCAGGGTCCCGAAGGGGTCTGCAAGCACAGCAGTTCTCAGGCCTGGGGAAGAGTAGCACCAGCTCTCCCGCCCCAGCACCCACCTCAGGAGTGGCAGGGCCCCAGCACGGCCTCTGTCCTGCGGGGCTAGGGGTGAGCATAGGGGGAGGCGAGGAGACACCTGGTGGCCGGCAGACAGCAGACAGCAGGCAGGGTCAGGCTCACAGACCGGCCTCACTCCTGAGCTCAAGGGACCTTACTGTCACAGCCTCTCAAGGTGCTGCGCTTTCCTGAGCTGCCTCAGCCGCCTGGACTCAGAGCTTTCCCAGGTACGGAACAGGCCCGATGCTCCCTGACTACTGCTCAAGTGCAGCTGCGGCTCATGCGGCAGCCGAGTGCCTCCTACTGTGGAAGCCCCAGGCAGGGCTCCTGGGGAAACTGGAGGGCGCTACGGAGGACTGGGGAGCAGTACCAAGGCCGGCACCCCAGCCCTTGGGAGGCTGCAGCAGGAGGGTACAACTTAGTGAGAGCCTGTCTCAAAATAAATAAGCTGGGCTGGAGCTGGGCTGCAGCTTGCTGCAAAGGCTCTGGCTTCCACCCGCTTGGTCAGCAAACAGCAGTGGTGCTGCCCGAGAGCCCCCAGGGGGCGCACCTGTGCCCAAGAGGGCCCCGAGCAGAGGGTGAGGCTCACCTGGTCCTTTGGAAGAGACGCTGGAGAAGGGGTCACTGGACTCGAAGGGGTCGAGCTAGGGGAGAGGGGAGCGCAGTTGGCCGGGCCCAGACCCTCTGTGGTGAGCCAGCGTCAGAGCAGGGACAGCGTGCTGAGCCGGGAAGGAGGGAGGGCAAAGCCCCCACAGGAGCCGCTGCCCAGAGCCCAGTGTGGGAGCCGGGTGCTTCAGGGAAGCTGTCCAGGGCTGGGCCCAAATCCAGCCAGCCACGGGCATGCCTTGCTCCCAGGGACAAGGGACCCTGCAGGGTGGGGGCTGGGTGTGGACGCGGCTCTGGTGCAGGGAGAGGCTGGGCGAGAGATGCAGCAGGCCGCCTGCCCCTCGCAGGCTGAACAGAAGCATGGAGGCCCCTCTTTATGAAGTGACTGACACTACACGGGCAGCTGGGCCTGGTGTCCCCTCCAGGGGCCCAGGCTGGGGGGTCTAGAACTTTGGGGCTCAAGTGAGCCTCCGCTCCCTGAAGGGCTGGAGCGCTGTGTATGCCACTGTCCCCAGTTGTGTATCACTCCATCTGTCTTCTCAGAAGACGCGCTGGCAGTGGGGACAGCTGACAGAGCAGAGTTGGGGTGCAGAGGGACAGGGCACTAGCCATGACGCTGCCTGGCTGCCCCATGGTGAGCGCGGGGCTGCGAGTCCAGGTCTGCAGAGCCCTGGCGAGGGCCAGTCACACCGCCCTCAGGTGGAGCCAGGCCTTGGCACACACGGAGGCTGCTGTGGGGAGGGTGCCACCGCACCGTCTCCCCCACTCACCTTGGAAGGGAGGGATGAGGTCTTTGTGAAGGGGTCTGAGGTAAACGGGTCACTCTTTGTCTGTTTCTTGAAGAAGTCATCAGGGGCAGAGCCTCGGAACGGGTCGCTTTCTTTGAAAGGGTCTCCTCCAAATGGATCTGGAAAGCCATCAGGACGCTAGAGGGGAGCACCACGACCACACATCCCAAGGCCAGGGAGAGAAGCAGCAGGGCGCTGCTCGCGGGGTGTGGGCAGGCAGGACTGCGAGCGAGGTGGCGGAGGGGCGCGGGGCCGCTGTGCCTGCAAGGTCTGGCCTCCTGCCCACACGGCTATCAGAATGCCACCTGTGTGACACAGTGTACTGTGGCGGGGCTGGGGCCTGGGGGCACCTTGCCCTGTAGACCATGTCCTCAGAAGACGTGAGTCAGCAGCACAACACCCTGCCACGTGGCCTGCAAAACAGCCAGAAGCTTGCCTACATCCGCACATGGCTGGGCAGAGGCCAGTGTGTCCTGCTGAGGCTGACGCAGGACTGGGGCACGCAGGGCACGAGCTGGCGCTCCACTCTAGTTTGCCAGGAGCCGTGATGGCCTGTGTCCCTGGGGTGGTCACTCAGGAACCAGAAGGGGCGTGCAAGACACTGATGCTGGCTCCTTTGGCCAGAATACCCCAAGTTAAATCAGGAGAGGCAAAGCTATCCAAGCAGCCAGCGACGCTGTCCCCAGGGCCGGGACTGAGGGTGTCCCAGAGCTGGCCTCCCTCTTCCTGCACAGCCAGGGCCTGGAGACATGGAAGAAGCATTACCTGCAGCTGCTGCCTGCTGCTCCGCGAAGGGGTCACTCTGGAACGGGTCACCTGTGGCACAGGACAGGGGAAGCTGGGCAGCAAGACCAGGGCACTTCACTCCTCCCTTCCCATCCACTCCAGGGAACCTTCGCCACTCAGGGAGCCAGGCTGGACACTGAGGGCGCCAAGGAAGGCATGGTGGGCCCTGCTAGGGACAGCCACGCTCTCCCGGGGGCCATCTGTCCTGGCGTCCTGGGGCCCCATCCCTAGCCAAGGCCCAACACTCCGGGAGGCTCCTCCCTCAGCCCACCTCTCTCCTGGAGCTGGAGTGGCTTTGAACACAGAAGGACACTTGGGTGGAGGTGAGCAGGGCCTGTGAATGGAAAGGCCCTTCCTGCACACCCATCTGCGTGCGGTGTGGGGCCGGTGGCTACCTTTGAAGGGGTCAGCGCCTTTGAAGGGGTCAGCCTTGAAAGGATCCTCCGCCTGGAAGGGGTCCGGATGCAGGGCCTGGGCGTCGTTGCTAAATAACAAGGCTTTACTTTTGAAAGGGTCATCCTAGAACGCCGTGGAGAAATAGGACAGACGCCCATTACTTCTCACTTAGAGCAGAGCAGACACCCATGCCTAACAGTGCTTCACTTGAAGCACCGCAGCCCCGAAACAAACAGTCTGAAAAGAAAACCACCATGGTGTGGCCTCTGGTCACTGCGTGAGCCTGACACCAGCCCATTGCGGCGCAGAGGGTGGGACGGGGCCATGGCGTGGCCTAAGTGACAGCGGAACGTGGCTCAGATTACAAGGACGCTGCAGGACCTGGGGACATCTGCTGGTAGCACCCTGCTCACTGGCAAGGGCAGGAGTGACAGGCAGGTGGGGGATGGCACTGATGGGTAGAGGTCCAGCCTGCAGCAGAAGGCTCTGGAGGGGACGATGGCCCTGGCTGTGCCCCAGGTGGCTGATTAGTGCCACCACAGAACTATGAGCTTAAAAATGGGGAAGACTGTGCATTTTTACCCTGTGTATTTTAGCAAAATTACTTGTTAAAGCTTCTTCAGTTCTTTTAGAGCTGGGCCCAGGAGCGCCTGTCCAGCACCTGCATCAGGAGGCTGGGGCAGGCCGATGACCCGAGCCCAGGAGTTCAAGGTGTCTTGAAGGGAAAGGGTGGGGGAAGGAAGGAAAGGGCAGAGGGCGGCACCCAGGCTGGTAAGGCAAATCACTGGGTCAGCAAGTGCCAAGGATGAAGTTGCTACAAAGGGTCCCCTACCAGCCCGGCAGCTGCCTCTTTCCAGAGTGTAGCTTCCTCCCCATCTAGGTGGAAGCGAACGGGGACGTAGGTGGTGTGTAAAACGGTGCCTGGAGGTGGTGTGATGGCAGAACTCAGGATCCCAGGGCTCTGGGAGGCTGAGGCCGACCAGACACACGTTCACGCTGAGGCAGGAGGGTCGCTTGAGGTCCCTGCCACCCCAGGCTACAAAGTGAGCTCCAAGCGAGCCTGCGCGCCACAGCTACACACTGCCTCAAAAAAGAAAAAAAAAAAGCTTTGGGGTGGCGTTCAGTGCAAAAGGCTCTGGGGCTCACCCCCAGGGCCAGAGGAAGAACACTTGTGCACGTCCGTGCAAACGCGCTCCCCCCGCCAGGAGGCAAGCGGCCCTGTGAGGAAATGAGGGCTCCCGCACTTGCAGCTGCCAGAGCGCAGCGCTTTGCATGCTCGAGAAAGGCGCTTATTTCTAGCAACAGGCGAGCGTAGTCAAAGCAGAAGAAGAAAATACGGACGTGTGAAGAGCACATCTCCACAGCGGGTGGGGCTGGGCTGGGAGAGCCAGGCGAGGCCTCCTGAGGAGCCCCGCGAGCTGGGGAGACCCGGGGCGGGAGCGGGCGCTGCTTGCCGGGGTGGCCAGGGCTGCACAGCACGGCCCGGGGGTGCCGACTCAGAGCGAGCCGCAGGAAGCCGCGCCACGGGCAGCGCAGACGCAAGGCGGCCTGGGGCAGCCTTGGAGGGCGAAGGGCCCTGCCCAGCAAGGCTGCACGCAGCCTGGGGATGCAGGCCTGGGCTGCTGCTCCCTCCACCTGCCCAGGAAGGTTCCTTACCCGGGAGGAGACCAAGGTGGTCCCCAGCGCCACGGGCGAGCGCGGGCGTGAGAAGCTGAGGGGCGCAAGCTCCCTGTCCCACCCAGTGGCGTACAACAGGCGTCGGGCACACAGAAATGGTGGCGGAGATATCTTATGGCTCGGGACAGCCTCACAAGAACCAGAGACGGGACAGGTGCATCCCCGCTGGGGGAGAGACCGCTAGGGCCGTGCCAGAGCGGGCCGCGCATACGCCTGTCCTCAGCCTGTGTCCCCATGTGCTCACAAGAGGGCTGAAGGTGCGGGATGGCACAGAGGGATGCCCTTCCCAAAAGACACCAAGGGCGCCACCGGGCCCTCCCTTCACCCCGGCGGCGCAGAAGAAGAGAAAGTGACACACTAGATTCGGTCAGGAAGCGTGCTTCCCCTTCTGTTTCGTGGTCTCGTGTGAAAACACTTTCCTGGTGAGGTCAGTACCTTCACTCTGCCCTCCAGAGCCACCACAGGCAAGTGACCATGCCGGCTGGCACAAGTGTGTGGACAGAGCAGTCCTCGAGCCGAGAGCCTGCCAGGGAGGGGCGGCGTGCACACACACGTGAAGATGGGCCTGCTGGGCTGGGGCAATGGGTGGACCAGGATGAGCATGGGGTCCCAGGGACGAGCCAGGGCCACACAGGGCTGCCCGTGCTTGGGCCAGAGCTGGCCCAGGGCTGGGGAGGGGACGGAGCCGCAGTACTCCGCTGTATCTGGGGAGCCCCGCAAGGGCTGGCAGCACGGGCAGCCCGACCTGCTGTGCTGAGCCCCTGGGAGCACAGCCGCACTAGCGGCGCCCTGGGCAGGGAGCACGAGGCCTGCCTGCTGGGAGGCGGGCACGGCTCTGGCTGGGCACCACCAGAGTGGGCGGAGAAAGGGCCCCTGCAGAGCGGGGGCTACCTGCTGGCCAGGGCCCCCAAGAGAACCACGGAGCCCTGCTCCAGAGCATGCCGTGGCAGGCGCAACCGTGAGCAGACCCCTGGCCGACGTGTTCATTAAGAAATGGAAACAAGCCCCAAATGGTGATTCAAACGTGTATTTGTACAACGAGATAAACGCGGCCTTTCTTCCCAACGCAGCTGCGGGCGGGGTGTAACACGCCTGGCAGCGTCCAGGCCCAGGCCCAGGGGCCACGGGGTACGCTTCGCCCATTCAAAGATGAACAAGATCAGGAAAGATCAAGAACTGGGGGTAGGGTGGGGTGGCCCCTGGCCACCTACGAACGGTCGCTTCACTGCCAACCTCTACGCAAGGACACAGGACACGTGGCTGGGGCTGGGAAACACACACCAAGAACAGGAGCAAGCGCTGCTGGAGCGGGGAGGAAGAGCCCGATGCCCAAGCTCAGATGCCAAGCTGGCCAGAGACCGGGAGGAAGCCACCGTCTCCACGTCCACACACGCGTAAAGAGGACTCTCAGACAGCAGAGGCGGGGACGCCAAGAGCACCCTATGGCGGGCATGGGACAGACCCCAGCCACGCAGACCAGAAAGGGGATCACTGAGGCAGACAGGCCCAGAGCAGGGCTGTGCATGGCCCAGGAGGGCCCAGCCCTGCCTCCGCCGCCAGCTAAGCGCCTCAGCGAGGCTGCTGCAGTGCTGCGGGACAATCGGAGGGGCATCTGTCCATCTGGGCTGGCGGCCACCTAGGCCAGCAACCAGGTAAGGTGCTGAGGGTAGAGATGCAGCCAGCCACACCCAAGAGCTGCTGCCCCAGGGATGCGGCCGTCCCCTCCTGCCCCGGCAGTGCCCAGCTGCGCACGAGCTACCTCACCCCACTGCGCCTGCGTGGGAGCCTCCATCTGAGGCGGTCTCAACACTGCAGCTCCCAGGCCAGGCCAAGTTAGGGCAGCTCAGCGGAAAGCACCGGCCCAGCTTCTGCCCGGGAGCACCAAGCCAGAAAAGCCCAGGTTTATGGAGGCCTGCGCCTCGCAGCTCTGCCCTCAACACAGGACGGATGAGTGGCCGCCCCAGTGCCGGCAGGCACAGGGGGACTGCAGTGGTGGCACGCGCTCACTCGACCTTTACCATGGCTCCGAAGCCACCCCTCTCTGCCAGGGCGACGCCTTCGCTGAGGGCAGCCAGCTCAGCCAGGCCCGCGCTGTCTAGCGCCTGCTCGTACTGCTCGAGGCTTCGCTGCGCATCCAGCCGGCTCTCATGCAGCTGGGACAGCTTGCTCCGTGCCTGTGTGACATAAACACGGTCGTGAGGGCCTGGCTGCAGGGGAACCCCAGTAGGCAGGCACCCAGGGGCGCAGGCAGGCAGATCACCAGGGCCCACAACCCTCCAGGAGCAGACAGGCCCTGCCTCGCCAAGTGTGCAGAGCGGGCCAGCAGCATGTCCTCCTGGGCGGCCACCCGTGCACTGGGCACTGACCGAAGCCTGCGCCCCTCTGCACGTGCAGTCTGGTGGCCCCAACGACAGCGGCGTTAGCAAGCACTGCGTGGGCGCCTGCGCCTGCACTGGCAGGAGGGCCAGGTGAGGCCGTGAGGGCCCCCCGGGGACAGCGGCGCCTTACCTGGCTGATCTCCTCCTGCGTGGACTTGAGGGACTTGATGATGGTCTCCAGCTGCGCGCGCCCGGCCTGGATGCTCTGCTCCAGCTGCGCCTCCTCCTGCTGCAGCCGGCTCAGCTCCGACTTGGCGCGGCTTAGGTCATCCTCCTGCGACCTCAGGTCGGACTCCTGCGACTGGATCTGGGTCTTCAGCGAGGAAATCTGCACCGGACAGAGGGAGAAAGTGGTGCACACGCCAGGCCCACGCCGCCACTGCCACGCTCCCCTGGGGAGAGAGCACAGCACCCGCCACCCTCCCAGCTCCCCAGAGGCCAGGGCTGGGACTGTGCACACGAGGTCCTGGGTCCTGTCGCCAGCAAGACACACACACACACAGCAACAGGGGACACAGACGCGCCAGTTCACACCAGCACGTGCAAGGACAGAAGAGGGCTCCTCCACTCTTGGCAGACCCCGCTTGGGGCCCCCCACAGGCCCAGAGCCTGGTGCCACTGCAGCCTGTGCCACACCGCGACTGAGACACAGCGAGAGGGAGGCCCGGCCTCGTGAAGAGGCGGTAGCCTGAGCCGGCTCCCCCATCCTCTGGGCTGCAGCCCGAACGCCTCAGCCCTCAGCAGCACAGCACCGAGCGGGATGAGACCCGGGCCTGCTGCGTGGCTCACCGTCTGTGTCTCGTCCTGGCACTTCTGCCGCACGTCGCTCAGCATGTCCCGCAGCTTGGCCTTCTGCTGGCCCATCTCGTCCAGCCGGTCCTGAGCACCCTGCTTCTGGGCCTCGAGCTCTTGCAGACTGCTTGTCTCTCGGTCTAGGTCGTTCTGCAGCTCCTGGGGACAGGCACAGGCTGGGCCTGGGCTCAGCAACCCAGAGGCCAGGCGTGGTGGCCAAGCCCAGGAGCCTAGCACTCGGGGTGGACGCAGGAGGGTGGAGAGTCCCTGCTCGTAATGACAGGCGAAGGGCTGGTGTGGACCGCACGTGCCCACCTGCACCTCGCTGGTCTTCTGTCGGATGGCCTCCTCCTTCTCTCGGATGTCCTGCTCCAGGGAGTACTTCTCTCTGCATGACGAAAGCAATCCACACCGTCGCAGTGAGCCAGCCAGTGCCACAGCATGCCCCCGTCCCAACCTCTCGCACTAGGTGGCTGCACAGTTCGCATATGGACTGTGTGTGTCCCATGGGTGACTGGACTAGGGGACTAGTTCATGGCACAGGCTTGGGAGAGACCATGCAGGCCTCGCAGGCGTCACCCGGCACCCACAGAACGGTCACCATCGAAGACAAGCGCAAGCCTTTCATGAGGTCGGCCAGCCACCACCTCGCCACCTGCCCTCGTGACTTCCTAGAGGCCAGGGGGAAGCTCCAACAACGAGCTAAGGAAGCCCTCTGCCGGGGCGCATTACAGACAGCAATCCTCCCGCGTGCCCAGGTAGCAGCTAAGCAGCGCACCTTCTCCACCTGGTGGCCAGGCAGGGCCTCGGTTTGCCCTGGAGCACCAGGAACGAGGGTGGAGCCACCACCAGCAAGGACAGGAGCCAGCTGGCCTCCAGGCCAGCCTCTGCCAGCACCCAGCACTCAGAGCAGGGCTCCAACCCCAGCCCCTGGGTGGACCTGCCGGGCAATGAGCTAGCACACATGCCCCCCATGTTGCCCTGTACCAGGCGACATCACGTGCCAGAACCCTGAGCCCCAAGCCCTTGCTGGCTGACCACCACGAAAGCCGAGGACTCCCAGGTCACGAGGGAGACCGACAATGTGAACTGAGCGAGGGCCTGCCCTGTCCAGGTGACCAGGAAAGAGCTCTGGAGAAGCTGCGCGTGAAGGCGACACAGGGTGGGAGGACATGTAAATGCCAGGCTGGGGGCCAGGCTGGACTGGGGCCTTGGTGTGGTGTGCGGGGACAGGGAGAGGGCAGGACAGGCGCGGCGGTGAGGGCTCCTCCTGCGCTGTGGGGCCGTGGGCCTGTGCGGCTGGGAAACCCACGCTGCGTACACCCCTCCGTTCCCAGGGCTGGGGCCCGCGCACCTCTGCAGCTGGGCGATCTCCTGGCTGATGTCGTCGAGCTCCTTCACCCCGGTGAACTCCCCGGACCCCAGGGAGCTCGTGCTGTCCTGGGGGCAAATGCAGGTGCCACATCACAAGCGCAGCAAGGGCGACTGCTGGAGCTGTGTGACGCCAGCGCCCCCTGGTGGCGGGCGTGGGCAGTGAGGTGGGTGGGCCAGCTACTCACCAGGACCGGGGTGCCGCGCTCCGAGGGGGGGACCATGTCCGGTGAGAGCACCTGCGGAGGGTCGATGCCCTTACTGACCTTCTGCTGGATGAGGTGCATAGCGAGTGCGAACTGGTCCTTGCTTAGCTTCCCCATCTGCCTTGTGTCTGCCAGCGCCCTGGAGGAGGCACGGATGGTCACCCGAGGGAGAGCCCAGGCAGTCGGTGGCCACGAGGGACACCGCTCCCTCCCTCCCTCCCTCTGGCACGGGGGCGGCTACAGCCTTTCTGCTTACGTCCACTCCAGGACTGGGCCGCTGTGCGGACCCCGTGGCCCTCCGCACTATGTGCCTGCAGGGGCCTGCGCGGGACCTGGGGCCCCTCACTCTCTGCCCTGTCTGGCCCCGCCCCTTGAGCCACCAGAAGGCACCAAGCTCTGCCCCGAGGCATCTGTGGGCTGGAGGCAGTGGCCACAGGACCAGTGCCACTCCTGGGCTAAAGGGGCTGCAGGGGGCACAGCCACAGCATAGGACAGCCCCCGCAGGCCAACGCAGCCCTGCCCAGAGGCACCTAAGCGAGTGTGGCAGCTGGCCCTAGTCTTTGAGAGAGGGTCTCGCTGCTTGGCCCAGGCTGGCCCTGCACTTGGGGCCCTCCTGCCTCCAGGGCTGTGATAGACTGGTGTGGCGCCTTCTGAGGCGCACCCCGGGTCGGGCTGACGCAGAGCCTGGCCAGGCGATGAGGCACCCCGGAGAGGTGCACAGGGCAGCCAGCACCCCCACTCCCTGGCCTGTCCCACTGGCTGTCCCCACAGAGAGCTGCGTGCGCGGACGTGCTGGCTCCCGAGCATCCCTCTACATTCCTATGTCCAGTCCCGCATGAGTCACACAAGGTGCTGTCGGGCCCCCCAGGGCCACTCTGGGGGCTAGGGCATGGCTGGCTCCCACAGTCTGGGGCTGGTGGCCCTGGGCAGCAGCTGGGTCTCACTGCCTGCTCAAAGGTCCCCTTTGCTTTGCGGGTTAGAGGGCTGAACCCAGGGCCTACTTACTAGGCTACTTCCCAGCTTTACGTTATTTTGAGGCAAGGTCTGAGGCCCAACGTGGTGGCACATGTCTGTAATTTCCAGCACTCAGGAGGCTGAGGCAGGAAGACTGCTGTGAGTTCAAGACCAGCCTCAATTACATAGTGAGACTCTGTCTCAAAAAAACGGTTAAAAAACAAAGAAAAGGTGTCAGTTGCCTAGGCCGGGCTGAACTTGCAGTTCTGCCTCACAACACAGTTATCTCACAGCTCCCCAGCGAGCCCTCCCAAAGGCCTCAGGGACAAACCAGATGGTGACTTCTCCCAGGACCGAGCTGAGCGCCTGAAGCAGGCGGCACTGTGACCTCCAAGCCTGCCGACCCCTGGCTGTCTCCAGAGTCCCTGGCCCAATGGAGCCCACACTGCCATGACCCTGGGGACACTCACCAGATGTGGGCCAGCAGGCTCTGCGTGAGGCCCGAGTGCATGAAGATGTCCTTCACCTCCTGGCCACTCACATAGCCGTCCAGGTCCAGGTCGGTCTTCAGAAAGATCTCATCAAAGCGCATCTTGTCGGCCACCGGCACCACCCAGGCCACCGCAGGCTGCGGGGGGGAGCGCTCAGCAGGCACCGCTCTGCATGTGCCCGGGATGGGCTGGGTGCCACACTGCCCCACGTTGGTGGGGAGCCCTCCTTGGGCTCCAAGAGGCCAGCGGGGCCTGTGCACAGGGATGCAGGCCCAGGGCTCTGGCTGGTGCTGTCCCTGGCCCCCTTCTTTCCCAGCATGTCCACTGATGCCCCACTGCCCCCATCAGGGGCACAGACAGGAGCCAGTGGCCTCCTTCCCTAAGGGACTCTGAACAGGGCACAGCGGGCTGGAACCTGAGCACACCAGCCTCTGCCTGGGCGGCTGGCTCAGCAGACTGCAGACTGCCACAATGCTTGGGCCCGGCAACCCACAGCCTTCCCCCCGATCCCACCTTCTGGGATGCCAAGGCCCCTCCCTCCTGAGGTACCCACACCCACACCACCACTGGGGACAGGGCGGGTGTGCAGGTGCCCAGGGCCTCTCCAGGCCCTGCTTCCTCAGGGCTATGTACAGCCGCTGTGGCACCCAAGGCCCGCAGGATGTGGGGGTGTGGCTGGGGGCTGAGGGGACTGGTACTCCTCAGAGGCCCCTGCAGGCAGCCTGTGCCTGCCCCCAAGGCTCCTCGGGCCCAGAGGTGGCCCATGTCCACAGCAGCACGGGCTGCACGTGGCTCCCCTGCTCCACACGCCCCTCTGCAAGGTCACGACAGTCCCTCCCAGCTTACATGCCGGCACCAGGTACCGAGCGGCAGGCTGCTACCCAGCGCGCCCACGAGTGGGGTCGGAGCCTCACCCACGTACCTGGGCCTGCTTGAGGCCGTGCTTGGGGGACAGGCTCCCCGTGCTGTTGAGACTGCTGACGCTGCCGTGTGAGGGGGTGGAGCGCAGGCTGTCCTTGGGAGGGGGGCTGCCCGGCAGCACCGGCACAGCTCCGGGGAACACGGGCTTCTTGCGCTTAGACAGTGGGATGAGCGCCGGCGGCAGCACCGACGGCACGGGCTCCTTCTCCAGGGCCCGGTACACCAAATGCATGGCCTGCAGGCAGAGGTCAGGCAGCTGCTGGCCAAGGAGGCCACAGGGACTTGTCTAATCACAGAGTAAAAAGTCTGTTTCCGATAAGTGACAAAGGACTGGCAAGATGGCCCAGCGGACTAAGTGCCTGCCAGGCAAGCGCAGGGATTGGGTTCGATCCCCCACGCTACCTGCCTTGCTGGCCCACCCCCGGGCACGCTGAGCAGGCCACCAAGTTGGCCATGGTGGCGCAAGCCTGTGATCCCACAAGCCTGTGATCACAAGCCTGTGATCCCTGAAACAGGAGAATCATTAAAAAAAAGTGACACAGATGAGCCAAAAATGCAAGTTGCTCTTCTTCCACAGTTCTCTGGTGTTTCTGAGGTGGTTCTTAGACTGTTGAAAAGCGGAAAGTGATGGGACACCCAGACTGGCCTCAGCTTGAGACCCTCCTTCCTCAGCCTCCTAAGGAGCTGGGTTTGAAGGCCCAGGCCACCTGGCCGAGCTTCAGGGTAATTTTGAGGGGACAGCTAATGATGGCAAGAAATGCATACCCACAGGACTCTGGGATCCACTCATAGACCAATATAAATCCTAGGAAAATCGTGAGAAATGACCAGACAAAACCAAAAAGGCCTTTGGGGGCAAGGTCTGCTCCTAGGCGCCAGAGCCTAGGGCTGTTCAAGGACAGGGAGACATGAAGCCAAACCAGGCCAAAGAAAACAGGAAACATCAGAAAGTCCCAGAGATGCATGTGGTGACACCTGTAATACATGTCTGAGATGCCACTGAACTGCACACCGAACAGTTACTTGATGCCTTTTTTTT
>NDGN011498881.1:3937-18157 GCA_002564285.1 Tympanoctomys barrerae
AAGCTTAGCAAAGCACAGGGACTGCGGTTCAATCCCCCAACACCACATGCCAGCCAGCCCCGCTCCCTGATGGGCTGAGCTGGCCACACACACACAGACACACAGACACACAGACACACAGACACACACACATAAATAAAATTAAAAAAAACCTCTTTAAAAATATTTACATAGGCTTGGATTAAGCATTATATAGCATTTATAAAATACTTATTAATGTGTGTATATGAGCGAGATCGAGATCAAGATCATGTGTCAAAACCCCTCAATATAGGAAAGTAACTTGGAATACAGTTAGATTTAGTTAAGTTTAACCCTATTTGAGTAGGATTTTATTTTATAACTTTTCTTTCTTTTCTTGTGTTATTATCCTTGCATCCCATTTCTAAATCTTAATGATTGTGATTATGAAAATGTATGCTTAAAATGCCATGAATTTAACAAGAAATAAACCGTTTCACAAAAATAAATTTCCTGTTTTATTACACTGCATTGTGTTAGCCATAAGTGTGTTATTGTTAAGATTGACACTTGGAATAGCTGTTAGTTAAATCTTGATAATATTAGATTAAAAGAATATGGTTATATGCTATGGCTTAGGTAAGTGATTATCTTCCAGGATTATTACTAATATCTGGATTCTTTTCTATTAGTTTTCACTAATATGGAGTTATGTTTACTAATATGGAGTTTACTTCATGGCAGGTACAAAGCTGTGTGTGTATAAGTATGTATATATTTTTATACATACATATGTACATTTTTATGGTTATATGTATATGTATATATATGTATTTATCTTAAGATGTTGAAATATTTCACTCCAAATGAAATTGAAGAACTTCATTTAAAAAAAAATGAGTGAATGCAGACTTCTTTGAGTAGGCTGAAGATGACAGCAACTTTTAGCATATATCGTCAAGCACACTTAGAAGACCATTTAAGAAATCTTTATTTAATTCTCTGTTTAATCCTTCTGATGGCCTGTAGAGGGCATTACATGTATACTGAATACTGCTTTGTCTTTAAGTTTTTAGGTATTTAGTCATTTTGCCTATAGTTATATAAGGTGAAGTACATTCTGAGTTTCAAGTATTCAGTGATCTCCATCGACAGCAAAATTGTTATCTTTAATGATTCTGGGTTAAAAAAAGATAGTTATAAGTGTGATATCCAATTATAACCCATTTGTAATCTAATTGCAATGAATTTCTTCTATTCTTCAGTGAGGTAACATGAGCCAACCCAAGTATTGTGGTTGCATCCATAGTCCCAGTACTTGAGGAGCTGAGGTGGGAGGATAACTTGAGCCCAGGCCTGGAGACCATTCTAGGTGGCATAGCAAGATAGGGAGACCTTGTCTTTAGACACAAACAACAACAACAATGCACAACAACAACACACACACAGACTCAGAATTACATACTTTTAATATAAGGTAGTTGAGATATGCTGAATAAGAGAAATGCATTTATTATGCATTAAGGTTATAGTTTTAAAGGTTAGAGGTGCTGCTACTGTCATCAGTTTTTCTTTAAATGTTGGTTCTTTTCTGGTTTGCATATTTCACTGACTTACTACATCTCTCTAAACTTTTTCTTCTCTAAAGTGAGAATTACTAAAGTATGTTTCTTAAAGGGGTGATTGAGATTTAAATTATCTAAATTATGTGTTTAGTGTAGCATGTGGTACATAAACATTCATAAGCTATTACGAATATGATGATGTATCCTTTTGTAATTACAGACTGCAAAAGGATTATGGGATAGTCTCCTCATTTTAAGAGTGAAATGAAATTTTCAAGGTATTTTTGAGGAATCTGAAACCAAAATTTATATAACTTTTTTTTTTTTGGTTCAAAACTATGAATAATATAAACTCAGGAAAAAATCTCCAGGCATCTCAGATTTACTTCTGTGCCTCTGGTTTTGCATTTTGTATTATGCTTCTTTCTAAGGTGGTTAAGGCCACTAAATCATTTGGGGAATCTAGAAGATCAGTATGACAGAGACTTCCATTAGCATCAAGTGACTGGAGACTAATAATAAATCTAAGATGATTTTTCTTTCTGGCACAGTAAATAATCATTCAGAAATATTTTGTTGGAACATATAAATGAAAAAAATTCTGACATATCAAGATTATAGCTCTTTAAAAAAAAAAAAAAGAGGTAGAGGAGGAGTAGACCATAGGGAAAAAATTTAGTGGGTAGGGGAAGCCCTTGGAAAGTTATTAACTTGGGTAAGGGAAATACCAGTGTCTTTGTGGTCTTTCCGGAACAGAAAAACCCATCTTTTTGCAGAGAGCTTAGGGTTTGAGCCAAGATATAAAGTGACCTACCTGGCTGACTGGCTGAGCCTCTAGTTTCCTAGGGAGAGTCTGTCCGTTTTGCTTCCGTGCCTGACAGTGGGCAGCAGATCACTTAGCAGTGGGAAGTAAGGAAATGATGATTGAAGTAAGGAATGACTGTTATTTCTCACCAGCAAATAGGTACACAGCGCTTGCTGAAATGATTCAGCAGTTTTAAGTTGAGAGCTGTGAGACTGTGAGCTACACATAGAGAACATAGGACTTAAGAGGATCAACTCTTTTAGAAAACTCCTGAGATTGCTGTATTCCCTTTTGCCTTGGACATAAATGAATGTGGGGCTGTAGGCCTTTTCTTCTTTTTCTCTTTATTCCTAACCTGAGAGTTTTTCTTTTCACTGTTTGTAATAGTATTCTAGACAGCAGCAGGTACAATTTTTCAGGCGCTGCAGAGCCAGGGTAGAGGAAGGAAGGTGTTTCATCTATCCTATCAGTGATTAAGGTACTTCCATCCTTTAAAACTGATATGATTCTATTCCACTCTCACTCTGTGGAAAAAAACAGGCCTCTTGTCTGGCTCTTTTCGTTTTAATGATTTCCATGAAAGGGCTTTTACCCAGGCTTTGACATGACTGTCAGAACACACATTTAAATGCGAGACTGCTTAAAAGGCTATTGATATTCCCCGGAGGAAAAGAAAGTGCTTTAAAAAATCCATCTGTCCATACACAAGTTAACCCTGACTGTTTTCATTCTTTTCTCCTCTATTCCCTCCCCGCTGCTGGCCCATCCTCCCTCCCTCATCCTATCCTCTTTATGTGTTCTTTTTGTCTTTGTCTCCCTTCCCCCCGATTAAATATTCAGGTTAAAGCCAGGCCCATGGTCCAACAAGATTCGTGTCTATGTCTCCTAGAAGCTGTCATTTTTATACATCGATGGGCTCTGATTAATACAGGTCAAATATAAGAGTAGGGAAGAAGATGCTTAATTTTGATGTAGCACTGCTATTTAGGCTCAACAGACTGCTTCTTTTGAGTCTAGGAATTATTTGTTTGTATAGTGGATATGTTAGCAGTAGTAATTGGCATGGTAAGATGATCATATATAGTACAGGAATTAGAGTATTTATTGTATAAATAATAGTAGATATTGATGAGAATTGAAGTTCATGTAGATTGTTGTATCCGTCTGTTATAGATTAACAATTAAATTGAGTATTTGATGGAATTTTAATTGATAGGCAGGTGAACATGGAGCTGTCAACATGGGTTGGTTGCTCTGTTGGTGAGAGAATGTTATCTGTTAGCCATAACTGTGTTCATTATTGCTATCCCCTTCTCACATTTTATTGAACAGGCAAGAGATATAAATAGCAAAATCCATAATATGGAAAAACTTTGGTAAGAATTAAATTCATTCCTAAAGAAAGTGATATAACTATCTTGAGTTTATCTGTTGTACTTGTACTACCCGAATTCACCAAGACAGTCCTGATGACTTACTTAAAAATACTTATAATCCTCTCTTAAGTCCTAATTATTTTCTCTGGAGAGACTGTTCCAGACTTTTCTCATGTTACTCAATGCCTCAAATTTATATTCTATATTTTAGCAGATAGTCTTTTTATCTCATTAGGTAGAGGTTTATAAGTACTATTGGCTATTTAGAATAACTTTCTCAAATTTCTAATTTTCTGTTTTCTATTTCTAGGTCATCATCTACTGTGTACTATTCTAGAGACAGCAGTACTTGCCTTTTTAAATGAAATTCATAACTATAAACTGGAACCAGTTTCTTTCAGAATTTTCTGAAACTGGTTCATGAGTAATCATCTATCTTATATTTTCAGTATTTTGAATGGATCTTCTATTCTTTGCCAAAAGTTGGGCTTATACTTTAAAATAATGAAACAATAAAAGACATTCTTTTTTTGCAACATATTCTTTTAATATGAAACTTTAGTTTTATAGTCAAAAAATTCTTTGCCAGTCAGACCATGATATTTTTATTGAGGCTTTGTATGTACTCTTAACAGTTTACGTATGTTTCAGCCATTGTTCTAATAATCAGTGTATGTTTCAACCTGGTGAAGATTATGCCAAGTTATAATTCATGGAATAGAAGATTGTTTTGTTTTGAATGCTTATTTCACCTACACCCAGCATTGATGTGTTGAAAATTTAACCCCCAAGGTGATGTATTAAGATGTGGAACTTTTAGGAGGTGATGCCATCAAGGGAATGGAACATTCATGAATGGGATTAGTAACCTTAGAAAAGAAGCCCAAGAGAGACTGTGTTCCCCTTTCCTTCATGTGAGGACACAGCAAGGAAGTATGCTCTTTGAACCAGAAAGCTGTCCTTTATCAAACACTGGTTTTATCATGTTAACCTTGGGTTTCCCAGTGTCTGGAACTGTGAAAAGTAACAGTTTTTTTTAAGCAACCTGGGTTGATAGTATTTGTTTCACAGACTAAGACAGTTGTTTTAATAGAGATGTTTACTCAGTGTTAAGGCAATTTATATTGGCATTCACAGTGTATACTCATCTATTTACTCTTTTACTCTTATTTTCTTTTTACTGATACCTGAGTCTTTCATTGAAGGATAAAGAAAGAATGCCCTATACTACTGAACATCCTTTCTCTTCTATTTTTTGGGGGGGATGCTGGTTGTGATAAATTCTGGTTAGAATTTTAATTTAGTTTTTTGTATAAAATAAAGTTTAAAAATATTATAATTTTTGTATTGTAATACTTTTCTTAATTATAGGAATATTATGTTTTATCAATGTGTGATAAATTAGAAGTAACTCAGGTTTAAAAGAATGAGAGTGTATTATTGATCAGAGTGTATTACTATACCCTCTGATAGTCAGGTATCCCAGTGATGGGCATTTGATTTTGAATCAAATTTATTTGCATTTCTAAATTCTAGTGGAGTTTTCAAGGTGTCATTATTAATAAAATGTCATTTTCCCTCAGATTGTTAAAAATGAGCATATATTCCTGATTTTAAAATATTAAAATACTTTTTAGCCTTTAAAAAATGAATAGACTTTATTTATTTAGTGGTACTGGGAACTGAAGTCAGGGCCTTTTAACAGGATCTTGCTAATTTTCTTAGACTGCGCTTGAATTTTCAGTTCTCCTTCCTCAACCTCACAGGCATGTACCAACATATCTGGTGCATTGTCTGTCTGTCTGTCTTTATCTATGTGAAAGTTTTAAGTTTACAGAAAAAATGATCACATAGTTTTCATATGTATTTTCTTTTCTTCAGTCATAATCTCACTGCCTCTGTCCCAGTCCCATTCCCTGTCCCTGTCCCTGTCTCTGTCTCTGTCTCTTTCTCCTTTAGTTACTCTTTTTTGGTTACTGACACATAATACCAGGCACAAAAAAGGTAAAGTGATTTGTAGAGGCCTCAGTCAGCTGGCTGCAAGGCAGGGTGGCATGGCAGAAGGAGAAAACAGTCCGTGGCAGGGTAGGCAGGAATTGTAAGCAAGCCCGCTTTTCTTACATCCCATCCAGGCTGTGAGCCTTTAGGGTGGTGCCACCCACACCGAGAGTGAACCTTCCCATTATACATGTCCCAAACTGTGCTAATCAAATCAGTGGACTAATTTAAGTACCACAGTCCCTTAAGCCCAGTATCAAAAAACAACAGCAACAATAAAACAAACAAAAAACCTCACACACCCCAAAACAAAACAAAACTAAACAAAAACAAACAAACCCCCCCACCAAACTCAGTATCATGCATCCTAGATTCAGCCAGCTCAAAAAGCCCCACCTATAGATACATGAGGCTTTGGAGGGACATTGAGATACAAGCCATAATACACATACACATCTTTTCTATGTCTCTGTCTGTGTCTCTCCCTTTCCCTCTCCCTTTTCATCTCTTTCCCTCCCTATTTTTCTCCCTCCTTCATGCTAGGGATTGCATCTAGGTTATCCCGCATGATAAGCACATAGTCTATCACTGACTATATGCCCATCCCCTTCTCTGTTGTTAATATCTTGCATTGGCAGGGATGTTTGTTAGAATTGCTAAATCAGTACTGACATTATTATTATTAATTGAAGTTCATGCATTATATGTAGGTTTAAATGTGTTATACAGTTTTATGGGTTTTTGAATATGATCAGATGTGTTTGTTAGTCTTCCTCTATACTCTGTTTTGTTCCATTTATCTACATTTCTGTATGTATGCCAGCATACACTAGCCTTTTGTTATTGTAGGTTTTTTTTTTTTGCAGAGCCAGGGATTGAACTCAGGCCCTTGCGCTTGCCAGGGAAGTACTTATTCCACTGAGTCATCTCCCCAACCCCTTTGTTATTGTAGTTTTACAGTGTATTACAAATTCAAGTTTTGTCAAATCTCCAACTTTATTCTGTAAAATTATTTTGACTAATCTCCAACTTTATTCTGTAAAATTATTTTGACTAATCTGTATTTCTACTCAGATGACCATTTACCTACAAATGAAGGCAATCTACCTCCTTAAACAATTCTCAGTTTTGCCTTCTTGCTCTGCCTGTGACATTTAGTGCAGTATTGTATAGGAGTAGTGGGGATTTCTATCTTTACCTTGTACTCTATCCAAGAAAATAAGATTTTAGTCATTTCATATTAGATGTGATGTTAGATATTTAAGAAAACCATTTATCAGCTGGAAAATGTTCCTTCATCTGTAGTTTGGTACATTTTTTTTTTGAAAGTCTTTAATTTTTAAGTTTTTATTTTTTTTTTAATGGATTATGTACAGGGTTTCACTATGCAGCTTGGACTCTAGTGATCTTCCTGTATCAGCGTCCCCAGTGCTGGGATGACAGGTGTGTGCCACCACTTGGTGACTGGCTCAGGGTGCCTGGGGGCGGGGCCTGTGCAGCATGTGCTGTGGGGGATGGAACCCAGCTCCCTGCGCTTGTCTAAGCAGGCACAGCACTTAGTCTGCTGAGCTATCTTTTTGGCCCTAATTTTTAAGTTTTTAAATGTGCTCTTTAAGGGTCTCATTTCACTTTTTTAGTGTTAGTCTTTTTATATTGACAGAAGACTAGTAATTTATAAGGGAAAAAAATGGTTCATTTTGGCTTAAGGTTTTGAAGCTGCAAAGTTCCAGAACACAAGTCCCAGGTAGCAGTTGCTCAGCTTCTAGCACAGACCTGATGCTGCCTTACTTCAAGGTGAAAAGCAAAAGGATAGGTGGGCTGATAGGAAAGAGGCAAAATAAGGTGCATCTTCACTCTGTATTAGCATCCTCTCAAAGTAATCCTGCTTTTAAAGAATGGTACTAATTCCTCTTCATAAATGTGCTATCTCTTAAAGGTTTCATTACCTCCCAGTACTTTTGCATTGCGATTTTAACATTGGGGTTTTGGGGAACGCATTCATGCCATAGCAGTTGGTTAACTTTTAAATATGAACTCAAAACTGCATTCCTGAGCTAAGTGCTATCTGGTCATGAAATATTGGCATCACATACAAAAATACCCCATTTGATTCAGTTTCCTGAAAGTGTTACATACTTTTGTCTCTGTTCACAAAGGATATCTGCCTATGGTTTTCCTTTCTTGGTTTTGGTTTTAGCATAATACTGGCCATGAAAATTAGTGTGTACAAGTTCTTTTTTAATTTCTAAAAGCATTACGTGGAATTGATTTTTTCCTTAAACATTTGATGGGCTTTATGGGTGAACTACTGATGCCTACAGTTCTGTTGAAAGATTTTTGTCTAGTAGTTCTATTTTCCTAAGGCATGTAAAATTATTAAATTATATACATCTTCTTGAATAAGCTTATATCTTCTGAGGAATTTTTCCATTTCAACAACTCCGTTGAAGGTTTAAGCATGAAGTTGCTTGTAATAAGTCTTTTTAAATCTATTAATGCCTGTTAGATTTGTAGTGATGTGCTTTTGCATTCTGAAAGTCTTTATGGAATACTCACAAATTTTGGAACTGTGGCATATATATTGCCTTTGTGTATTTTTAAAACTCCTGGTGATATTTATTATAAGTAATTTGAGTTCCCATTGATATTGGTTGTCTTAACTCTTCTTGTGCTTTGTTACTTTTGATTGTGTCCTGGGCATTTGAAGGATGAAAACTTTATTTTTCTAGCCTTACAATACTTTGGATACTAAATGTATGGATTTTTCAACTAAGTAATTTTTTAATTCTCTGTGGATGCCAACTGGGTATCCTCCAGTTCAACACAATTCTAATATTAACTAATGGAGTTAGAACAGATATCACAGCTCAAAGTCTTAGTTTTACAAGGTTGCCTCCCGTATAGATGGTAATTGCAATGATTATTTCCCCCAGTTATTCACATTTCTCTTCAGCTTGGCTACCAAATGGAGGTTTTCATGACCTTGTCACGGTTCACAGAACTCACAGAAGCACTTCACTCTGAGTAATACCGAGTAATGCTTTACTCTTTAGTATTACTATTTACAGCTTATTAGAAAATATACAATTTAGGAAAAGACAAATGGAAGATATGCATAGGGAAAGGTCTAAAGAAGTTGAATGAAAGGTTTCCTTTCCTGTCATGTACCTTGATGTGATCACCAGCCTAGAGGCTGTTTATGCCCTTTGGGTTAGAGGTTTTGTGGAGAGCTCATTAGATAGGCATGACTGATTAGGGCAGTGGCAAATGATAACTAAATTGAGCGCCTTCTGCTCAGATTCGGCCTTTCTGTCCTCCCTGGATATCTTGGGGTGGGGCAATGAAAGTGCAAGACTTCTAATCATGTGGTTGGTTTCTCTGGTAACTAGTCTCCATATGCCAGGAGTTACCTCATTAACACAGACTCAGATACAGTCAAAAGGACATTCTCCTAGCCTGATCATTTGAAAGTCCAAAGGTTTTAGATCACTTTTTGCCATGATTTGAAGACAGAAACACAATGTTATAACAGATGATTCTGTCACTCCTCTCATTCAGGAAATGATGAGGGTTTTATAAACTTTATGGCAGGCATTGGAGGTGAAGACTAAATATATACTTATAGTATCATGCTACTGTCATATGGTTTTAGAAAACACTTAAAGTTTAAGATGATGGTATTTTCTTGGAGAGGAGTCAAGTTTTCTTTTATCAGATACCAGCAGAGTCAGTATTATTCTAGAATGCTGAGGGATATTAATACTTTGTGATCACCCTAATCCAGTTAGTATGAGTCCTTTCAAGGGCCTGTCTATTCCCAGTATATTCTTTTCATAGGGTGTATCTGTTCATGTTCCAACCTAAAATGAGTGGTAGGCACAACATGGCCTTTCATCCCTGATGAAACAAGTTTTTATTTCTGTTTTTAATCTTCTGCAATTGTCAGAATTGCATTGAGCTGGTCTGCAGTCCCTGTTTTGGAAAATGCCTAAATGGAAGAATGGCTACAAACATTGGTTTCTTTTTCATATGCCATTTACTTTTTCTGGATCTTGTCGCAATGAATTTTCACCTTCTTAGTTCTGTGATTCCTTAGGCAGATGACTTATATTTTGTTCATTAAAAATATCTGAATTACTTAGTCACCATTGTTAGATGTGAATATTCTTTTGTAGTTGTTTATATTTAGATATTAAATTATATTGTATATATAAATTATATCTGGATTTTTTTTTTTTCTGGAATTGGTGATTGAACTCAGGCCCTTGTACTTGCCAGGCAAGTGCTTATTCTACTGAGCCATTTTCCTGGCCCTATATCTGGATTTTTTAACTTGCCATACTATCAAGAACATTTCCCTATGTAAATAAATATTCCAAGACATGTTTAAAATATTGACTATTTCTTCATAGTTATATTGCCTAATTTCTCATTTTTTTCTTGATCAAATTTCTAGTTAGACTCTCCCTTCATTTTCTTTTTATTTGCTACATAATAAAGTTTTGAGATTGAAGATTATAGAATGCATTTCTGAATGTACATTTGATCATTCTTAGTGGAATAAATGTCTGTTGTGATAGCAAAATTAAATTTTAGTGGGAGGAAGAGTAGGAAGCTTTCATGTCTTGAGAAACATCTGACTTTTAAGTTAAAAGCAGAAACAGAAGCATATATGAGTGTATAGTTTTACACCTAGCAATAAGAGAATATATGTCCATCTGGTTTAGGAGGATTTTACAAGTTTCAAATGGGTCTTTGGCCCTAAGCCTTTCTTGCTATCATTTTTCATTAACTCTGTTCTCTTTTTTCTTTTCATAGAAAGCCTCATTTTTGTAGTATTATTTTTAAAGAATATTATGTCATTCATAAGGGTATTTTAAACAGTGTCTTAAAATTATGGTCCCAGTTTATTAAAAAGATTTATAAAACAACAAAATATGCAGTAAGTAGTAAGAAACTTAGAGTGAACATTAGCTATCTTTCAGCTCTGTTTAATGATTGGCTTCTAATGGCTATCACAAAACAGCAAAATAATTTGTTTTTGTTCCTAAAATAAACTTTGCCTAGCTTTTTTGGTACATTAGGGGAAGACACTTAAAAGTCACTTACAGATAGTCTAAGAAATTCAAATAACTTCATCTTGATTAAACGTTGTATCCTGCTTCTCATTTTTTAAAAGAGATATTTGTATTAGTCTTTTATACATTTTGGTAAACTAGATCTTATGTGTAATGTTTGGTCTTTCATAGATTGCTTTTCGTTACAATTTTTGCTTATCTTCTTTTCTATGTCATTTTGTAAAGAGGTAGTAAGGATATGTTCTTTCTCTTCCGCAGTACTCTTATTAGCTATCTATTATGGTTCTGCAGAACTCAATTTTGGTAGAAAATTTGGTCAGTTATTTTCATTTTTATAAGTTAGATCATAGTTGTTATATTAGGTTTTTTAAAATGTTGATTAAATTGTAATCTGTTTTAGTTACTTTTTTCTCATTGCTGAGACAAAATACCCAACACCCAAAGTGAAAGGGGGCAAGGTTTATTTAGCTTACAGTTTGTAGAGGTTTCAGTCCATAATCAGTTGGCTCCAGGGCAGGGTGGTACAGGGCAGGGGACAACAGTTCATGGGGGCAGAAGGCAGCAAAGGCAAAAAGAGAGAAAGACAAATCTCTTTCTGTCCCTAACATTCTCTGTATGCTACCCGCACTACAGCAGATGTAGCCCTCACACCCTAGTCCCAGCTTTGGACCATGAATCATTCACAAACTCTGGTTTCAGCTCACTTCTAAAAGTACCCTCTCCCTCCCCCTGAACACTTGAAGCTTTGGGGGAACATCTAGAAACAAGCTGTAACACAATTATATTCCATTTTGCAGTGAATAGTACAGACATGATCTCTCTGTTCTAATACTCTTCTTACCTGTCACGTCATCCATAAAGATACTCACTTTAGAGGTTAGCAAGAAGCTATTGATAGAGGAGGGAATTTTAAATTATAGGAGGAAGAAGGAAATTCCCTTTTCAAATGCCAGCTCAGCAATTAAGAGTGATAGGCACCCTGACATAAGTGATTTTTTTTTTTTTTTTAACTTTTGACTCTTTGATCAAAACTCTTCTTGTGGACAAAGCTAGGATTTGTAATCCTTATTTTTTTTGAATTTTTCATTGTTATCTTTCCTATTTTTAGAAACTATGAACCAAGCACAGCTCAACAACTTTTTTATCTTACCAACATTTCTATTTTATATAATTGGACCTTATTTTATCTTACCAACATTTCTATTCTATATAGATTGGACCTTATTTTTTCTTTTATTTACAAAATTTTATTAATATATTTTTTATTAGTACATGTTTGTAGTACACAGTGATTACATTTGTTGTGGGAAGTTTGTACATATACATAACACATCTTAGTTGTCTTTTATTGTCTTCTTCTCTTCCTATCCCTCCATCTTTGAAACCCTTCTCATCTGACAAAGCTCTATTTCCATATTTTTCTTTTTCTTTTCAGAATTACTTGCTCCTTCTCCCTGCTGCTCCACCTCTAGTTTCCTTTCTTATTTGAGATAGTTGTCTCTGCTTCCTATTATCTTTTACTTTCAATTTATATTTTGGTTTTCTCATATAAAAGAAACCATGTGATATAAACTTGTATATTTTATTTGTATTTCACATGACATTATGATGCTGAGGTGCATCTATTTACTTATAAATGCCTCATTTACTTATCCTTCTATATGGCAGAGTAATAATTCACAGTATATAAATGCCACATTTTCTTTATCCTTTCATCTGTTAGTGAACCTATAGGATGTTTCTAAGATTTAGTTATCATAAATTGTGCTGCTATGAACATGGGTATGTGTGCACCACTGTACTACAGTGAGTTTAATTATTTTGGGAAGATTCTTAGCAAAGGAATAACTGGGTCAAGTTATTGTAGTATCTCAGTGTTGTTTTAATTTGCATTTTTCTATTAGAAGTCAGATATAGTAAATATTTTTTCATAAATTTATTGGTCATCTATATTTCTAAAAATTGTCTATATATTTTGGCTACCCATTTTTTAATTGGCTCTTTTATTTTTGGAAGGATCTATCTATCTTTCTAATCTGTCTATCATTTATCTATTTTAAGGTGAAAATTTCAAATCAATAGGACAGTAACAATGGTTCGTACATTGTGTATTGTTATCTTTAGATTACTCAGGGTACAAGATATTGGCATTTAATTGTCCAAACAATATTAGCACAAACATTTCTTTTCATTGAATAAAAGAAATTAGCCCTATAACTATCTTTCATATCTGTCTGTCTACCTACCTACCTGTAACATATATATTCTTTCTTGTCCTTTCCTTTTTTTCCTCCATTTCCCACCTCAGTTTCTCTTTCCTTTTGAAGTTCCTTCCATTTTACAATACCTGTTGTACATTTTGGATCTTACTTTTTCAGATTTTCACATTAGGCAGACAATATGATTTTTACGCATGTGTTTCTGGTTTATTTCACTTATGAGTACGGTCTCGGATTGCATGTATTTACTTATAAAAGTCTCCACTTTATCCTTATGGCTGAGTAATATTCCATTGCATAAAAAGGTCACATCTTTTTAATCCTTTTTTTTTTTTTTTTTTGGCGGAACCAGAGATTGAACTCAGGCTCTTGCATTTGCTAGACAAGCGCTTATTCTACTGAGCTATCTCCTCAGCCCTTAATCCATTTCTTGGTTGATGGCTATTTGGGTTGTTTCTAAGATCTAATTACTACAAACTGTGCTGCTATATACATAGGTGCACATATATTGCTTTGATGTAGTGTTTTCAATTCTGCCCAGCACCATTTATTAAAGATCCTATCTTTCCTTCAATGTATGCTTTTGGCCCCTTTGTTGAAGATCAACTAGCTAAATGTATCAGGGGTTGTTTCAGTCTGCTGATCTATATTTCTGTTTCTGTGCCAGCATCATAGATTATTCTTGTTTCTCTAGGACCTGAGGTGCATCATTAAGTTATGAATCTGGGCTTGCTCTGTTTTTCTGATGTGGGCTTTCGTAGCTATATAATTCCCTCTTAGAACTACTTTCATTGTGTCCCTTAAGTTTTCGTATATTGTAGTAGCCTTATCATTTAATTCTGGGATCTATTTTATTTCTTTCTTAATTTCTTCTGTGGCTTATTGATTATTCAAGGGTGTGTAGTTTAATTTCTATACATTTTCATAATTTCTATTTATCTTTTTATTGATAGTTGTACTGCAGTATGATCTGGTAATATGCATGGTCAAATTTCAGTTCTTTTGCATTTACTTAACCATTCTTTATTTAGAGAAAGTTCCATTCACTGCTGAGAAGAATGTGTATTCTGTTGTTGGCTGAAGCACTTTGTATAAACCTATTAATTCCATTTGTTTGAATATTTAGTTTAAATCTGATATTTCTTTTTTGATTTTTTTAGACTTTCATAGATTTCATCTCTGTGGCTTTTAATTTCCTCTTTTTTTTTTTTTTTTTTT
>NDGN011498882.1:1625-19985 GCA_002564285.1 Tympanoctomys barrerae
AAAAAAAAAAAAAAAAAAAAAAAAAAGAAGTCATAAGACTGTGTAAGTCCTGTGTTGCCATTTGTTCTTGTGCATAAAATGGAGATAAATCATTAGTTTTCTATACCAAAATTGGAGATGTGCAGATGACCAGCACAAAGTCTGGACACATAAATATATACTCATTGTTTTTTTTCTCTAGACTTATTTTTATGGGCTTTTATAATTTGAGATTACCAGTATAAATAAATTTTCAAATCTGTACTCTGTGCCTGTAATTCATTTGCGGTCCAATAAAAGATATTTTTTTTCCTTAAATGAACTTCAATATTAGTGTAAAAAATAGATGGTACAATCTTTCTTTTTTATCATTATAAGATACTAAACTCTATGTATATTCAGAGCATATTTTTATCTTATTGCTACAGGCATGAAGGAACCTTTACTTTGTTCTTATTATCTAGAGAAATATCTGTGTTTTTCTAACCCTTTGTAGTTTGTTTTTATCCTTTTTTATACTTATTGATATGAGAACCCATAGCTTTAGCTCTTTTAGTAATAGGATTAGAACTCACTGATCACACAATATTTATTACAGAAGTGGGTCATGTCAAATTAAACAAGTTGGACATTTTTTCTAATCAGTAGATTTCACGTCATGTATTTTATTAACAAAGGTAAGTACAAAGTAAATGTGAAGGCATTTGAGACAAGTGTAGCTGATCCCAACAAGGAAAACAAAAGATGAAATGAGATTACTTTCATTTTTCTGTTATAGGATGCAGTGCTAACCACAAATTACATAAGGCGTTACTAAAGGAAAGTTGTTAATAGACACATATTGCTACAATAAAATTCAGGGTTAGATAAGGGAAAAAACTTCAAAGATGTGGAAAATATGAAAGGTATAAAAGGATAAATTAAGCTACTGTGGGATAACTCAGTGTTACTAGAAGCAAAGAGTTGCAGCTTGCCTTTTTGAAGATAGGAGTAATGAAAGCAATTTATCATAAACAGCAAATGTGTGTCAGTGTCCCACTAGAGAAATAAGTTGTCACTACTTATTCACCATTCACATGCCTTTCTAATAAATACTAAAGCCAATGTGTGGTGTAAGTGCTTTTGTACTGGATTGAAGCTATGCTATCACACTCTAAATCATTTCACCTTCTGATTACTCTGAGTGCAGTTCACATGAAAACTTCCATGCCTTTTGGAGAGGAGACTCATGACTAACAAGAAATGACTTTTGACTGTTACTTCAAAAGAAATTAAGTTGGCTCTGCTTTGACTTGTTTATCACACTCTTGAAGAGTACCACTTATATGGTAGGAAGTAAAAGACAATCTTAAGGTCTTGTTTCTAAGTTGAAAATAGAATCGTTTAGGTTAGCAAATCTCAGTGAACAGTTATAAGTTTGCAAGTACTAACCTTAAGCCCTTTTGTGTATGTATTGCCTACATTTGAGCCATAGTTAACATATGTTATTGCTAAAAGCCTTGAGCACTGACAGCTTGCACCAAGAAAAGCAAATCAACAGAATTCTTCAATGTGTTTCTGCTTCTAGATTTATTTATTTATTTTTTTTGTAGTTACCTAAGAAATAAAATCACTACTAGGAAACAGGCATAGAATTTAGTTTAACTAGTTCTTGGGTTTTACTACTTTATATTTTGGATTGTTTCAAAATTCTTTCTGTGCTTCTATGTCAGTCTACTTTAGATGGAAATTTGTATTTTTTTGGAGATCTTATGGTTGATTGGAAGAGAGTAAAAAAGATAATTTCAAATGACAAGCAAGTCTTAGACTATAAGAAAATATTTACAAAAGACATAAGAAACAAAGGATTGTTACTTAAAATATACAAAGAAATCTTAAATTCCAGGAAGAAAAAAAGAAAAAGGACTTGATCAAGAAATGGATAAAATATTTTAAACAGACACTTCACTAAGGACAATAGACAGATGGCAAATAAGCATATGAAAAGATGCTTGATATGTCAGTTAGGGAGTTATGATTTTAGCAACCTACAAACTTGTTAGAAAGGCAGAACTCAGAACATCACCACTTGGGACCAGGAAGATAGCTCAGTAAAATAAGTGTTTGCCTGACAAGCACAAGGTCCTGAGTTTAATCCCCAGTACTGGGGAAAACAAAACAAAACAAAACAAAAAAAACATTAACAATGTAAATGGTAATAAAGATATGGAACTCCAAGAAATTTCATTTGTTTCTGGGGTGAATGCAAATTAGTGCAACCACTATGATAAGTAATCTTAGACACCTTTAAAACCTAAACATGTTGCAGCATTATGATCCATCAGTCACACTCTTTGATATTTATTTGAATTTATTGAAAACTTACGTCCACCCAAAGCCTGTGTACAGATGTTTAGCAACTTTATTCATGATTGGTAAAACTTGGAAGCACCTGAGGCTTTCTTCAGTAAGAGATTAGAGAAATAAACAGCTATATTCCAACAGTAGAATACTCTTTACCACTAAAGAGATGAGCAAGCAGGTTCTGCAAAGAGAGGGATGAAACTTACATGCATAACAGTAAATGAAAAAAGGCAGTCTAAAAAGATTCATGCTCTGTGATTTCAACAATATGGAATTCTGCAAAAGAACCAAAGTGTAGTTTCATTATAAAGATCAGTTAAAGATAGTAGTAGACAAGAGTTAGTGGACAACAAAGAATGAATAGACAGGGTTGGGGTGATAGCTCAGTAGAATAAATGCTTGCCAGGCAAGCGCAGGGTCCTGAGTTCAATCCCTAGTACTGCGCCAAAAGGGGGGGGGGCAAGTTTTTCAGAACAGTGAAATAATCCTGTATAATATTGTAATGATGAGTACTTGTCATTATATATTTGTCAAAAATCAAAGAGTATCCAACTCCAAAAAGTGACCCTGAATATAAAGTATAAGTTTCAGATGACAATGATGATTATGTAGGTCTGTTGTTAAAACAAATATACCATTCTTCTGGAAGGTATTAGTGTCTAGGCGGTCATGATATATGAGTGAGAGAGTATTTTGGAACTCTGTACTTTCTGCTTTATTTTTCTATGAAGCCCAACCGCTTTATAAACTTCAGAATAAGCCCCATTGTCTCTGGGCTACTGCACCTTGTACAACCTTACTCTCATTGAGTGTAAATAGCACAGAGCCCAAGACATTTAATTTAGCCTAGGAAAATTTAGGAAATCATTCATAGGAGTGGTGACTCTCAAGTAGAGATTTGAAAGGCAAGTAGAATTTTACCAGAAAGATGAAGCTCTAGAGAAGAAAGGAGGGGTTTTTTTTTGTGGGGGTGCAGGGAGCTCTACAGGGTGTTCAGAGTCTCACTACTAAATTGGACTCATAGTGATCCACCTGTTTACAGCCTTCCAAGAACTGGGATTACAGATGTGCACCACCATGCCCAGCCTCAATAGCCATCTCAGCACATCCCAGGGGCGGGGCCAGCTTGGCAGGCCCAGGGATCAAGCCCCTGGCCTGTGCCTGCTTGCAGGTGCTTTAAACCACTGAGGTATTTGGCCAGTCCAAAGGAAGGAGTTTAAACAGGAGGGAGAAATGAAAGCTTTAGGCAGAGTGCAACAATGACACACACTGTGACTTGCTTATAATTCTAACTGAAATTCAAAAGTTTGTTATCCAACTGTAATGGCACCCACCTCTAATCCCAGTAGCACTCAGAAGGAAGAGACAGGAGGATTACTGCTAGTTTGGGACCAGCTTAGGCCGCATATTGAGCTCAGTCCAGCATGAAATACAAAGTAAGACCCTGTGTCAAAAAACAAATAAAATGTTTATAATTGATAGAAGGCCAGGCATTAGACTAGTGGGCAAGTTCAGAATGTTTCATAGCCATTTTAGACATGCTGATATGTTTGAAGTTTATCTCTGGACCATACTATTAGTTGTTTGTGATGAGTACTAAAACTAATACTTATTGTATACTTTGTTATTTTTTGGTTTAGGTTATCACATGTCACGTCTATAGCAATCATTGATGTTGGATCTTATTATTTCAATTTAACACTGAGGCAAAAGGAGTTAAGTAACTGCCTAATAAGTTTATAAAAGTAACCAGCTGTAGTCTTAACTTTTTGGTGTGTTTTTTTTGTTTTGTTTTGGTTTTTTTTTTTTTTCAGGATCTCTCTGAGCAGCTCCAAGTAGTAGTGGTCTTCCTGTTTATAATGTCCCAAGCGCTGTGATTACAGATGTGCACTACCATGTCTGGACTAAGTTTTGTGCTATCAAAGTTCAGAGGGGAGGATAGTAGAGGCAAAATATTGAGAAAGGGAAGAACAATGCAGATCTGATGATTTTGCCTTTTTTGGTTTGTTTTCCCAGGCCTGAGACCAGCAATATTGATCAAGGGCTACAGTCAACTACAGTTCTGTCAGACCTTCATGATGTTTCCCTTGGGCAAATCTGCACTACTCAATATTCTCAATAGTGGAACCATTCAGCGAATTGCAGCAAGACAGACCCATATGAAACACTCACCAAATTTTCATGACAAGTATGGCAATACTGTGCTAACTAGTGGAGCCATTTTCTGTGTTACTACATGGGTGTTTTTAACTACTCAGATGGGAATAGAGTGGAACCCATCTCCTGTTGGCCGAGTTATTCCAAAAGAGTGGAGGAAAGAGTAATTACCATTAATACTGCGTACAGAATTGTTTCAAACCTGTTATGTAAACATTTCACTGTTCATTTAAAAGTAGCACAACTTAAATAAAATGTTTTGAAATCATAAAATTTTCATTGTAAATATTCATTCATTTTAGTGGCTGAAAGCAGTGTTATAGTACTGGATATAGATACAAGAAATTATGAATGACAAATATTTAAGTCTGGCTTAAGGCTTATATATGCATGTATGTACCTTATGAATTAAGTTGCTGGTAAATCTTGTCGAATATTGTTTTTAAATATTTTCTGGAGCTAACCACTTTTTGCATCCTTCCTTCTCCACCCTGGTCTAAAAAACTTGTTAGATAGAGTACACTCACTGGAATTGTTGTACCTGTTTTCTAAATAATGTCCTTGATTCTTAATCTGCTACCCCACTAGACATGTGGGCCATGCCTAGTGTCTTTGGCAGTACAACTACTAGAGTGATCACTCTAAAACATTGTCTAATGATGCAGCTTCTCTCTGCAAAACCCGATGACCATCATTTCTTTCCAGAGGTAAAACTAAAGTTTGTAGAAAGGTATGTGCCTTAAGATGCTGCACTCACTAGCTTTTACCTCCCACATCAAGATGTTTCAATTGTCATTTCACTGTGTGTGGGATGTATTTCTCTAGTTTCTATATGACTCATTACACTTTTCTGGGGTTTGTTCATATATGCTCTTTTCAGAAAAGACATTTGTCTATTTTTTTGTTTTAAATTGGAATCTCTTTTGGACTGGCTTTTTCAGTTTTTCTACTTTATCTTATTTTTCCTGGTGCTTATCACATCACACTAGATATGTTTTATGTATGTAATTGCTTTGTGTGCAAACTATATAAAAGGATAGGTTTGGAGGTGATTTTCCTGATTTTGTCTTCTGAACAGGCCCTGATGTGTTAGACTTTCTATTAGGTTGAGTGAATGACTTGTTAGTTGACTTCAGGTAATTCAGAGAGAAGGGCTGTATACCAGTTGGCAACAGGTACTTTCTTCTCCACTGAATGACCAACTTCAAGGTGTCTGTTCCTCATGGTCAAATATATGATTGGTATTATTCTCTAGCAAGAAAAGGATATTACATGTACCTCCTTCCCATGTTACCATTTAAGAATTAGTCTGTTGTCCCTCCTTCATATGAAATTGGTAGGTTGTAGGGAAAATCCATATTATGCTTCACCAGTATTTGAAAATCATTCTCCAATATTAGCCCCATTGGTAAGTATGAAATAGTAGCTTATATTTTAATGTGTATTTTTCTTGATCATAGATGTGCTTGGTCAGTCTATGTTTAGTTTTCTGTTACATAAATTTTCTGTTTTTCAGACGGTATTTTTTGCTTTTGTGAAAGTGAAGGGACAGAAGAACCATGCATAGTACAGCATGTAGGATTATTGTGGGAATTAGAATGAAAGCAGCTATGATAAGTGGTGGAAAAATCTGTACAAGACAATTATCTGTGTCTGGAACAAAACATGGTCTTAGTAGAGGAACACTTGATGTGCAATAGGGAAAAATAAGGGCCAACTAGAATGAGAAGGAAACACTGAAGTCAGGATTTGAAATTGGAACATGCACCTGTTTGTCACTGTCTTTAAGCACTGAAATGACCTTCAGAGAAAAGGTCATTTTTCTCTCGTGTCCCATCACTATGGAAGTACACATTCATTTGGCTCAGACTGAAAAGGAAAAGATAGGTGGAAGTATAGATAGTTATTGGCCCAAGTACAATTGAAAGCAAGCCAGAAATTCCACAACAAATTGCACAATCTATCAAATGCTCAGCACCCTGAACCAGCTTAGTTTGGTGTTTCATGCCTGCTTTCCCTAACTCATGCATTGTTTTTTTGTTGTTGGTGTTTTGTTTTGTTTTTCTTATGGCCAGTTGTAACCTGACCAAAGAGAGATAGGAATATTGATGGTATGTTTGGATGTTAAGTGTCCTAAAAATTGAGTCTATAGGTTAAAAGTTTTGTTCCCAGGGTGGTATATTGGTAGATGGCCATAATTCTAGTAGATGAGGGCTAGAGTGAGAGCATTTAATCACCAGAAGGAACTGTGATGTCTTCCTCTCCCCGACCTCTTGAAATAACGTGTCATCTTCTGACTTCACCAGAGAAAAGCCAAACCAGTTCAGTTGCTCAATCTTACATGCCAAACTGTGAGCTAAATAAAACTTCTCTTAGTTAGCTACCTCAAATATTTTGTCATAGTGATGCAAAACAAACTAATACAACTAGAAAAAGTAGTTCAAGTTGACCTAAGATGAAATTAGAAAGCTACTTTTTACTGCTGTGTGTCAACCTGACTAGCTTTCCTAATCATATTTACATTTCTAATGAAGATAGTAAAAAATTATGCCTTCATCTAAAATTAGGTAATTGTCCTTCTTAAACAAAACATCTTGTCTTCCCAGAAGGGTGCACATTCCTCTTAGGATGGCAGTCTCAACATCCTTCAATAGCACCATTGTTATGATCCGTAGTGGAAGCCTAACACTTCTGGACTGGTAAAGCCTAAAATTATGGGAAAATGTGAGAAACATTTCTCTAGTGGATCATTGTGGGTAATTGTGAGAGGAACCATTTCATATTCTGTTCCTGACTTCCAAATCTTTACACCTTAACTCTGACAGTTTGTTCCTTATTTAGAACATAGTCAAAAGTCGCTGAAGTGTTACTAACATTTTAAAAAGCCATTGCAGTGTTCTACCTATGGTAGGAAACATGGTAAAAACAGTAATTCTCATAGCATGAATCATTGTGTTCATTTGTTGCAATGTTGGTCTAACTCAGGACAATGAGTATACCACGATGCTGATTAAGAAACTTTGCAAGTCCATGAAGGACAATTTCCACACATTTATAGGAAGAAAAAGTAAATCTTTATATGTAATGTACATCCAAATAAGAACTAAGTACTGCTTATTGCATGATGGAAATTATTTAAGGCAGTCAGCCTGGCACTGGTGGATGGAAGATCTTTCCCTCAAGGGACAGTGCTAAGTGAGGATAATGTTGGTCTATCCATTTACTAATTTGGCCACTCAACAGTAGCTCTGGCTAAACCACCTCTGTAGAGTGGAAGTCTGCACTGCAGAACATTTACGTAGACTCAGTCCTTTCTTTCATGGTCACTATTTCTGAGACATTATGAAAGCACAGGTTAGATAGGAAAAACTCCAAAGTGTAGAGAATGGGTCATTTTCCACTTCACTGTTAAGATATTCCTCTGCGGAATATTCTTTTAGTGAGAATTTATATAAGGTATTAATATCTTCTGTTGCATTACTTTGTAGATATCTGCTCACACAATCCATCTGATTTTTTGTTACCAGTTTTCTAGCATTGCTCCTTCTAATGCCTGACTTGTCTTGTCAAACCATTGTCTGGGGTGCCCATGGCTCAGTGTGCAATTGTTTATGGCCATCTGTCCTTCCAGGGTAAGGGACAATTATTTATGCTACTTAATGTACTTACTCCTTCTTAGAAAAAAAATCCTTTTCCTTCAGGACACATTTGAAATTAAACTAAAACCATCCATTGTCAGATATGGCCAGTGTATTTTGCAGAAATAGACTTAGGATTTTTTTTTCCCCTTGGAAAGCAAGTATTAAGAAGCTGTCTGTGGGGTCACAGTGTAACATTCCTCTAAAAATTAGGTTCAGAGTGACATGAAGTTTACACAAATATGCAGCTTAGAATTAGAAACAATGAATTCAGGAATCAAGCCAATATAGATTTCTTGGATTTTAGAAATTGTCTTTAAGTTCCCAGCTACACTATTTTGAATTCTTTCAGATAAGGTGTTATTTCTTAAGATTCAAGTTGTAGTGTAGCAAAGATGTTGGGGAAAAAACAAATGAGTGGGACATATAATGAGTACTTTAAAATGGGAGTTATTTTTTTCTTTTATCTTGAATAGCATTTCTTATTTGAAATTTGGATAAAAGTTGTAATGTTTTAGTTTTCTGTATGCATGTCTGTGTGTACAAAAAAAAGTGTGTATAATGTATTTGTATGTATCCTTGAACCATATATTCATATTTTTTCTCAAGACACAATTATTTTCTAAATAAAATATTCAAAATATTATAACCAAACTTAAACATTTAATATTTCTCTATTCCTAACATCTCACTATAAATTATATTCAGACCACATGTAAAACATTGGATCTAAGTCATTTTGTTTTCTATGTATCCAAAAACTGCTTTTTAAATGAATTTATAGTTACCAGCCACAATGTACAATATTGCTGCACACATTTCTTGGAAAATTATCCTATTATGTATTTTCATTAAAGTATATTCCTTGATAGTTATTAAACATATTCGTTTGCTGTCAGCCAACATGAATGATTTTAGTTAGTGCATGTCTTCTCTTTCTTTGAGAAACTGATATTTAAGCTGCTTTGTGCTATTGGAATATTAGTATGAAAATTAAGTTGAAATGAGTAACTAAAGTTCACCATATTTATATGCTTTACATTATTAAAGGATTAAATGTTTTTTCTCATTTGATATTTAGAAGAATTATGTAAAATCCACTAGTTCATTGACTAGATATATTCCTATGATTATTTATTGAGTGGCTAAATAACACAGAAGGCAGAAATTAAGATATAATTTGCGTCTCTCAGGTTTTAGTTTACTGATTCATACACTTTCTAAGACAACTTTGATCTTATCCTAAGTAATGTTTGAATGATAGATAGACAGTATAGTTCTGTATCTACTTGTGTCAAAATTGGTAAATAAGAGTCAGCTGAAGAATAAGGACCAAAGATGGCTGTATATTTGAATGATTTGAATTATGTGCCACCAATTTAATGGGATTTGAATACAAAGTCCCAACATTTATCAGTTTTTAATTTGCAATGCAACTTTATCAATAACAGGAGAATTAATATTGGTATCAAGCATATTGATATCAGGTCAATAAAAAACACATGTATCTCCTACAGTTTTCCACTATGCACTTTACTAATCTAATAGATGTAGTAGATGGTATCTGTAATGATCATATTCAAAAACTTGTGAAGTGGAAATTGCAAGGCACTTAGTAACAATTGCTGAAACAAATTCCAGCAATGAAATGTGCCCTTCTAAGAAACTTGTCTGCTAATTGTGGAAATGGCTTAACTATCATGACAGTTACTCATTTGCTATAAGTACAGAAAAGCATGTAAAAGGATAAAATACATCATAAAATTTTTCATGTTTTGCCATACCAGCAGTTGTTCTCTTAGGGGATGACATTAATTTGAGCAGTATCTCTTATTTTCCAGTAACCTTTTTACATTACAAAAAAAAATCTGCAACTTCATTTTCTTCTCCTATCTGGAAACCATAGAAACCAATGTGAAATTATAGCTAAGAAGTTCGTCACTGGGCTATCTCAAGCTGATCTCCATGGAAACATTTCACATTTCCTTGAAATGAAAGATCTTCCAATCAGACACACAACTAAAACTGATGGGTGCCTGAGAAGTATAAAAATAAGAAAATGGAGTATATGGACACTTTACTAGATAATACATGCATGAGTTCTAAAATTCATACATTTAAATGTTGATAAGATGCCAAATGTAGAAATAAAGTAAAATACAGTGTTGAAAAATCATTCCATTTGCATATTCTATTTTGCTTTTTGCATGAATGACGATATTTCTAAAATAGTATAGACTTTGGACCTAGACAGATCAGTGTTTATAGCCGAACTTGGCCCCATATATATCTGGCTCATGTCTTCCAATTCCTTGTTGTAAAGCTGAGAGGAACAATACCTTATTTACAAATTTATTTGAAGATTTAATGAATTAAAATGAATGCTTAGTAAATGTAAATTTTTATATGATGAAGTGAATAAATGATCAGCTTTGTAACAAATGATTATTAAGGGCTAGTGCTGATCTAAGGGTGATACTAATTGTGAGTGCTAAATTATTTAATGGTAAAAGCTCTCATTGTAACAGAATCTATCAGTGGTTCAAAATTTAGCTAATATCCAAAAATTTCCCTTTTAAAATAGATTTTTTTTTCTGCCAGGCAAGGTGGTGTACATTCCTAATCCCAGCAGTATGGAGCCTGAGGCAGTAGGATCATTGTGAGTTCAAGGTCAGCCTATGCCTCATAGTTCAAGGCCAGCTTGAGCTCTATAGAGAGATCCTGTCTCAACCAGCTGTCCACAACAAAGAAGATTTTCTATGGAATTGGAGTCACATGGAGCAGGGAGAGACTTTTATATGTTGTAGAATTTTACCTAACACATTAACCATAAATTTAATATTGAATTACATATCAATTCAGCATTTATTTTAATATAGCTTTCTGGGTTTTTAAATTTTTTATTTTATTTTGCACAGTAAAAACAAAAGCAAAAATAGAAACAGACAGAAACAGGTTAACAATACATATGTTACAAATTTTTAAAACAAAAATAGCTAATTAACAATGGTTTTATTTTATTGTCAAATCTGTTGCACAGATTAACAGATAGAGTTGTACAAGATTGGACAAATAATTGAATATTATTAGTTTTCAAGAAACCTTAATTTTTTTCTTTTGTACTTCTTAAAAAATGTACTTTAACCGGAGTATAATTGATAAGACCTTAGAAATGATACACTTATAGAAGACCAAAATGAAATGTATTCAAGCGTGGTTTTGTATTTTACTTTGTTATCCTTGATGTCATTGATAGATCACATATACTGGTATATAGTTACTCAAAGTGAAAATTCTACATATTAACTGCTATTTTCAAAAAGATAATGGAAATTATTAGTACAATCTTTTCAGATATCCTATATATATATACTTCCATGTTTTCACCCTTTTTTTCCTATCTTTTCTTATTTCTCTCATCTTCATTGTTTAATTCCTAAATTAAGTTTTGCTGTTTTACTATATCTATTATACTTTTCAGGGTTATTCTTTCTTTCAGGTTCTTAAACTAAGGAGACAATATGATATTTACACATGTGGGTCTAATTTATTTCACTTAAGAGTATAACTTCTAGTTATATCCACTTACCTATAAAGGCTTTGAGTTTTGTCTTTCTTTATAGTTGAGTAATAACTCGTTGTATAAAAAAACACTTTTTTAATCCATTCTTAAAATAAAGGGCAATTTGGTTATTTTCAAGGATTGGATGTGACAAATTGTGCTGCTATAAACATGAGTGCACACATGTCACTATGGGATGATGTTTTCACTTCTTTTAGGAAAATACTCAGAAGGGGAATAGCTGATTTGAAGTCAAAATGGATTAAAGATCTAAATATTAAACCAGAAACACTAAATCTCCTGGAAGAGAAATTAGGTAGAAATCTTGAAGACATAGAGGTAAACAGATAGTTTATGAACAAAAACCAAACTGCATGGGACATACAGCAAAGAATCAACACCAGGGATCTCATCTTATTGAGAAGTTTCTGCATGTCAAAAGAAATCACCAACAGAGTGAAAACACAACCCTCAAATTGGGAAAAAGTTCTTAATCACTCAGACAAAGCTCTTCTATCTATAGCTCTTCTCTTAAATAATATGTAAAGAACTAAAAAAAAAAAAAAAAAAAAAAAAAGAAAGGTCCCCAATATTTACAGATCCAAACAAAAAATGGGCATTTGAGATGAATACCCACTTCTCAGAAGAAGAGATACAAGTGGAAAATAAATCCATGTGGCTGACACAAAGGATCTATAAGCTGTGATACAGGGATTCATGCTAAATCCTGAGGGAATTTGACTGAACTTGTCAGATACAAAAGTTGCATTTCTTGTTATATAGGTCTGGCTTTATCTTTGTCTTAACCATCCAGCAGAAAGTATAATAATGAGTTACGAAAAGTAAAGCCATATTAATACGCTGAGCTGTAAAGGGCAAAAATCAACAACTGACATTGCCAGTCCTATGGATAACCCACTAGAATTTGCCCCCCACCCCGGAACTGGGGATTGAACTCAGTCCATTGTGCTTGCCAATGAAGTGCTTATTGTACAGAGCCATCTCCCTTGCCCCTATACCCCTACTATTATGGACTATTTAGTATATTGGATTATTTTGCTGAATTCATGCACCTACAATGTTTAAATGGCAAAACTAAACAAAAAAAGGGATATAAATGGTGGACCATTTTGTATCTGTATAGACAAAATAGGATAGATATACAGCTACTTTATCTAAATTCATTGAGAAGAAAGATTTGTACTAATAGTATTTGGACAGGATATGTCTACATCCTATGCTATGAATAGCCACTATGAAGACAACAATATGCAATGTATTAATTACTGAAACTGGCCTATTAATTGGTTTGGAAACTGTCTCACTGCTATTTATTTCTCAATAAAATTAATTTTAAAAAAGAAAAATATATGAAAAAATGTTCCACAGACCTGGCCATTTCAAATTTGTTCTAATTTGCATTTCTTGAATTAGAACAAATTTAAGACACCAACTCACCCCAGAAAAAATGGCTATTATAAAGAAATTAACTAATAAATGCCGGAGAGGCTGTGGCAGAAAAGGAACCCTTCTCCACTGTTAGTGAGAATGTAAACTGGTAGAATCACTTTGGAAATCAGTGTGGAGACTCCTCAAAAAATTAGGACTGGAAATCCTATTCAAGAATACTGCTTTCTGTTATATCTTTGCAAAATGTATGCAGGGTGTGTAGTGATATGTGTTTGCTACGACATATACTTGACAAATATAATTGCCCAGTAGATTCTCAATAATTGTTAATTAATTTTATTTAAAAATTAAAATAATTACTTTTGTACTTTAAAATAATCACAATAAATTGTTCTTACCAGGCAAGTGCTTATTCTACTAAGCTATCTCCCAAACCCCAAAATAATTCGTTTAATTACAGAATTTATTGAATAGTTAATTTTAAGGAAATGACTCGATATAATTTATATGTTTGTTAACAGAATGTAACAAGTTTGTTAACAATGTATTTCAAAATTTTGCATGCCTGAGGATAAAATAGATCTGTACTTAATAAAGCAGTTTCAAGTACAGTCTGTTTGTTCTCACATCTTTCTGTCACAATGAAAGATGTAAGTGGTAGAATGTAAGAGGATAAATACTCAGAATAACCTTAAATCTACTGTTGCCTCTTGCTCTTTATTTATTTTCTTTTTCTACCTCGTAACCTCAAATTTCCAAGTGTTACTATAGTATTAGAGTGCTTGGGTAATTATATTATTACTGCCCCACCTGATGTTAGAAGTGCAGAAAATGTCACAGACCAGCACCCCAAACTTTATTTATGGCATCAATTCTTCAAATTTTCAATCTAAAAGTTTATAGTCCAGTGACTATGAATTAGTCATTAAAAGTAATGAATAATGGATAGTGCTGTTTCTAGGTGACTTGGCTGAGTCTTCTAGTTTCATATCCATGTTACAAAAAGTATTCAAAGATTAGTACCTGTGAGAAATTGTGCAGTTTCATATAGAAATGAAAATTTAAATTGTAAACCTATTCCCAATATACTCTTATCGGAAGTGCAAATAAATTTTAGGTATCTTTTTACTTTTGTAATGTAACAACAGGAATATGTATGAGAATTTTCTTTATAATTAAGAATAGCAATGATCAAAATTTGATGAATTAAAGAATTTAATCAAAAAACTATTTAACTTCCTATGCAACGTCAACCTAAATTATCACATTTAGAATAGTTATATAAAGTGATAAGCAAGGAACACTTAGTAATTAAAGAAAGTTTCTATGACAATTGAAGAAAAATATAATGTCATAGTTATTTTTATTTATTTGCTTATTAATTGCAAAATACATTTATTGGGGGAAAAGAAAGCTCCTGTCCAAGAGAAGGACAGAAGGGTGACCTAAGCAGGTTGCCCCCATAATTATTTTTAATCACATAAATGTTTAAATTAAGAGTATTCACTAGAATTTACCTATTTATTACTCTGAATTATTCAAATAATAGCTTGGGGTTTTTTTTTTCCTTTGTTTGTGTTTTTGTTTGTTTTTATTCTATACCCTTTAAGAAAAATGGTTTGTGCTGTGCTATGAGTCCTTCTCAGAGTACAAGATCACTAACTTTTCTGGAATAATAGAATTTGAAGTGGCTGTAGAAAGTGGCAAATGAAAAGACAGCTTCTTTTCTGTTTTATGAAGTAGTTCTAAATATAGACCACACTTCATTTGCATTGGTTTGAACTGCTTTTTGATGAATCTACCTTGTGACAGCAAATTTCTTTTCATACCTTTGAACTAAGTTACATAGATACAGTAAGATAAAGTTATAAGTTTCAATCGCAAACAATAACATTTTATTACTCTGATTTATCTGTCAATTTAGGGCAGTTTGTAACAGAACCTTGCACATAACATAACAACACCTTTCATAAGACAAGCCACAGGAGACCCAAAGACAAACAGCAAACATGAGCAACAGGAAAGAGATTTATACACATATTCTGTAAGCCAAGCAGATCACATTTTCTCCTTCCTCCCAAAACAGTATGATTATTCTAGCAAAAGAGATTGTATAGGTGTGTGTAATTGAAATAGCATATCCTGTCATTATGGGTATGTTGAACATGCAAATCTTTTCCACCAGGACTTTTGTAAAAATGTAAAACCACCACAGAGCTTATATTAGAGTCCAATTAGGAGAAATAAGTAGAAATGATTCAGGGTCTGTGTGTGTATATGTGTGTGTGTACATAATATACATGTATTTTAATCTATAGAAAGATATGTGATATGTGAGTGCTCATCTAGTAATGCATACATGTATATGTAGATATACATAAAATGCATATATAAATATATGTGTGAGAGAGATTTTTTATTATGCCACAATTATAGGAGCTAAAAAGTCTCACGATCTCTAGCCCACAACCCTAAAAATCAAAGAACTCATGTGTATTTCCAATCAAGTGCACAAGGCATAGAAACCAAGAGCACTGGTGTCAGTTTGTATCCAATGATCTGTAGGATCCAAGAGAAATGACTTCAGGATCAGAAAAAGCAATGCCAGTTTACCAGTCAGCAGAAGGCACTCCCTCTTATTTGTGAGTGGGTTGGTCTTATTGCTATCCTCAGGCCCTCAAAGACTGAACTGAAGAGGCCCACCCAAACTGAAGATGGCAATATGCTTTACTTAGTGTATTGAGTCTGATGTTAATCTCATGTAAAAACAGCCTCACAGACACTCAGAATGTTTGAACAAAATCTACAGTTCATGGCTGCCTCAGTTGACAAGATTAGTCATCACACATATCTTAGATTAAAGAGGAATTACCATAATTTAAGACCTTGAAAATAATGGATCAAGAGGACATAGTATATCTGAATTTATAGGCTGTGTGTAAATTAGATGTGAAGGGGAAAAGCCTAGTTTATAACTTCTACAATCATAAAATAATTTAAATATCCAACTACAATCATAAAATAATTTAAATATCCAATTTTCTAAATGAATCATAGTAATGCTTACCTTACATGGGAGACACCATGATTAGGAAGGTAGTTTTCCCACGGTGAGGCTCATCCATTGCACTACTGATGTGCTGACCCTGTGATTTCCCCAAATGTTGGAATATTGACTACATAATTTGTGGTAGTGAGGGACTGTGTTTAAACTCTCCCCTAATTTTTTGTGGTTTTTAAAGAATGAATTTGAACCAAAATAAATACATAAAAAGAATTATAAAAGCCAAAACAAATCATAGTTAGATCCTAAACTGAAATGTAATAAAGCAGCATTACTCACTGATGGCAAATCTTAAACCCACTTTCAAATTATCAAAAGAACAGCCAACTGTAGCTCATCATGTTTGAAAAATAAGAGGGTGTGAACAAAAATACAGAAAATTAAAATTAATTTTGAAATTAAGAAAAATATAACATTTTGCATATGTTTGTGCAAATATGTTTGAAAATGCAGAGAAAATTGTATTAGTTTCCCTGTTTCAATACTCAATACTGGATAGTTACATATTAAGGGAGAGTTTTAACTTGGCTCACATATTAAAGGAATCAGACTAGGGTAAGCTGGCTCCAAGGTAGGAACATAGTGGCAGAGACATGTTTGATCAAAGATGATTTTCTGTAGGTGGTTAGAGCAGTGGAACAGTGCTAGAGGAGCAGAGTTGAGGGACCAGCATAGGCCTCAAAGCCATGTCTTCAAAACTCACCCAAACACTTAATTTACTCCACCAATCTACCCCAGGGAACTGAAAGTTAGATTGACACCCCATCCCTAACAGCCACAAAAATGAATAATTTTCCAATACAAGTCAATGATAAGTGTAGAAAACAAATAAATGAAACAATATACAGCATTCATAAATTGGAGGAGTTAATACAGTTCAACTCCCCATTCTACCATGAGCAATCTACAAATTTAATGCAATCAGAAAAATTTAATGGCATTTTGATAGAAATAGAGAAAACATTTAAAATTCACAGAATATAACACATTCTGCACCACTAAAAGGATTTGGAAAAAGAACAAAGCTGAACACTATATTACAAAATTATACTATAATGGTATAGATTTATTAACTCTATTACAAAACAGTAGACTTCAAAACAGTATTTTGTTGGCATAAAAAACACACAACCATGCAACAGAGTCAAGAACTTAAGCAGCACCTATTGATAATCTCTACTCTTTAATTAAAAAGTACAAAGAATATGGGCTAGAGAAGGATCATTAAATGTTGGATAATTACACATCACCGTGCAAAAGAAAAATTGAATACTTGTCTTTTCCCATATACAAAAATTGACTTGAAATTGGTAAAACTTCAAACATAATATCTATAATTAAAGTGCCTAGAAAATACAGTTCATGAAAAAAATCTCTTTGGTATTATTCTTAATTGTGAATTATTGGACATTATACAATAAGAAGCTCAGGCAGAAAATATGAAAATAGACAAGTGGGACTATAATACTTAAAATTCTACAGCAAAACACAATAAGTGAAAGGGTAAATTATAGGATGCAGAAAACATTCAAATGATATTTGAAATGAGGGATTAATATACAGAATTAAAATAAATCACATAACTAAATAGTAAAAAATACCAAATATCTTCATTTGAATATGCCTAAAAGGATGGCATCTGGTGGACAATAGATACATGAAAGTGTTCAACATCATTAACCATCTAGAAATACAAGCGAAAATCACGAGATATCATTTCATTGGATGGATACTATTAAGAAACAATTTTTTTGTGAAAGGATGAAGAAAAAACAACTCTTGTACTTATTTAGTAGAAATGTGATACAGCCATTCTGGAAAACATGTGAAGGAGCCTTAGAAAATTAAGAACTCACTCACATGCTATCATATATCTCTCTGATCACAGTGCCTTTCCCTCCTAAACCATGACTGTGTGTGCATCTGAGCTACTGGATGGTTAAACTCAGACACGCTATCCTAGTGATTCCTTATGAAGCTGAGGATCCTTGGTGTCTCTTCTCAAGGCAGTCCTCCAAAATACCGTTTACATGCCTGAGCTTGTCATGGGTGTGATCTGTCCTTTTATTGGACACTTTCAAGAGATCTTTTTTTCCCATAAATTTATTGAAAAACAAATTAATGAAAAAGTGTCAGACCAAATTGGTAGGACAGTTTCAATAATTAACACACTGCATACATTCTTCCTAGTGTTTAATTGCTGTACA